>PVKC010011763.1:0-24354 GCA_004027635.1 Crocidura indochinensis | reverse complement strand
CTGTAGGGACTCCGGGGCTTGGACTTAACGGTGGGAACCCTTGCGTAGCACCCTAAATATCTGTGACTCCGAAGCGGAGCATCTGAGGAACACATGGGGTGGATAGAACTGCCCCCATCATTCTCGCACCTCCACCTTTTCTCAAAAAGACCCATTTGTACCTAGTGTTAAAAGGCAGTGTTGGAAGTTTTATTTAGTGCTTTTAGGGATTTTATTGTAGTAACTATACTCTGTAAATAGAGTAAATAGATTCTGGATATATTTCACAAATATCTCCAATAAAATTTTAGCTGGTGGCCCTAATTCTAACTGATCTTCTTGTGCTCTTCTCCCAAGTACTTGCCTTTTAATAAATCTTTTACTTATTGTGGTTATTGTTTATTGTGGTTTCCAGTAGAATGGAAAAAAAAAGACAGAGTATTCATTTGACTTACTAATATATTTTGAGAACACAGCAGGTATGAAAAACATGTTCATTTGTCTAATGACTGAATGAAATAAATCTGTTGGGACCTTTTGAACAACCCCCTCCGCATGCTTATCTTCCTTGACTTTTAACCCTTCAGGTCTGTGGAAACCAAGATTACCCGTGTATCTTCTATTTCATCTCCGTAAGCCTTTAATTTCTCCTAAGCACAGCACTTTTCCTTCTCTTAGTTCTTATTTTGGAGATAGGGGTCATTGATTATAGGCTACTTATTGATGTGGCACAACTCGAAATGGTGGTATTTGGGGCCTCTCTGTGTCATGTTTAGAACTCTGTTCCTACTTCATAGCCTTCACTGCTCTGCTATCTTAAGTTTCTCACAGCATTTCTAAAGCTAAACTTTCTGGTTTTAATTGCAGACACGCTTCAGTTCTAGATCGGGGGAAACCTGACTCATATATTCTAAGACAACTTTGTGCCTGGGACACACTAAGAATCAATAGCTATTTCTTAATAGAATTATGGATTCATCTAAAATCTAAGTCTTACAAGACACTTCACAGACATCATTTCATTTCAGGGGTACTCATACCATGATTTTATAAAAAATTATGAACATTTTTAGATGGGAAATGAAATAAAAATATTTTTTCTGAGGCCAAGGACTCTTTAAAGCAGAGTTAGAGATTGCTATAGACTCTTACTTTTCCTGGACCATGATGTATTGTCAGGGGACAGATATAGAACAAAATATTAGCAACTTCTTGACCATCAGCCATATTAAAAAATAACTAGCATATTACAACCTAATGTAAATATACATATATGCAATAACTTAAAACTATTAAGCAAAATTTTTAAGGAATGAAGTAAAATAATATTTTATTTTCTATTTTATACCCTTTGATTTTGTTTGTTTCGAAACCATGACAATGTCTTTTAGAGATTGGAAAATTGATATAAAGGATCAAAACTGGGGTATTGCATGTAAAGGAACATTTCTCCCACTCATTTAACTATTTCCATCCCTCCTTTAATATTTTAGCTTGTTTTTGGATCAGACCTATCTGTGCTCAGGGCTAGCTCTTGGCTCAAATATCAGATTCAGAGGGCTCTGGGAACCACATGTGGTGTTAGGGATAAATGGAGAGTCAGCAAAAATAAAGCATGTGCCTTAACCCTTATGTTATCTCCCTATATTTTCTCAATTAGTTTTTAAGACTTGCATCCAGTAAGTTTATTTTATGCCAGATCGGTGGTGCAGCGGTAGAGCATTTGCCTTGCATGCAGCTGACCTAGGATGGATTAAGGTTCGATCTTCTGGAGTCCCATATGGTCCCCCAAGACAGGAGCAATTTCTGACTGCATAACCAGGACTGGGTGAAAGCAAAAAAAAAAGTTTATTTTAGTAAGCAATAAATGTGTTAAAATATAAAAGCAAGAATAAATTTAGCTTTTTGCTTTTAAAACAGTTTAGTCTTCCAAAAAAAATCTTATTAAAATAGGTTAGATGAACCAAATCATCAACATAGTGAACTAATTATATGAAACAACACTTTTCAAAACAATAGATAAAGGACAATTAAAGTAGTGGCTTAAGAAAAGGGAACTCAGGGCCGGAGAGATAGCATGAAGGTAAGGCGTTTGCCTTTCATGCAAAAGGTCATTGCTTCGAATCCTGGCATCCCATATGGTCTGCTTAGCCTGCCGGTAGTGATTTCTGAGCATAGAGCCAGGAGTAACCACTGAGCGCCGCCGAGTGTGACCTCCCCAAAAATAAAAAACAAAAAAGAAGCAAACAAACAAACAAAAAACAAGAAAAGGAAACTCTTCTTAAGAGTCCAGAGAAATAGAAAAAGGCAGAATTCACAGGATAGACTAGTAAAAAGTATCATTGTACATAGGAAAAGAAAAAGCAGAGGAATGACAATAAAACACAAGACTGAAGAACAAGAAAAATATAATAAAGCTAAGGGAGTATTCTCTAAGATAAATAACAAACTTGGTAAAATATACTAGATTAAAATAAATAAATATCATACTGGACATTCTAGATAATATACTAGATAAATAAAAATACTAGAGAACCTATAAACATTAGATAAATAAGAGCAACTTTATGCAAGAGTGACAACTTAAATGAAATAAATGTGTCTTTGAGAGATAAAAGGTAACAAAACCCAACAAGAGAAAAGAAAAACAGATTACTTGAACAAATGTATAACTATTTCTAATGCTAAATTTATAGTTAAAAAGCTTTTCATAGGGACCAGAGTGATAGCACAGCAGTAGGGCATTCTGCCTTATATGCAGTCAACCACATGGCTAACCTGGGACGGATCTGGGTTCGATCCCCAGCATCCCATATGTTCCCCTGAGACTGCCAGGAACGATTTCTAAATGCAGAGCTAAGAGTAACCCCTAGCACCACCCGTGTGGCAAAAAAAGAAAAAAAAAAACCTGAGCGCCACCCATGTGGCCCCCAAAAATAACTTTGCATAAGGACAACTGGTCTATTGGCTTCACTGCTGTGTTCTATAAAACAATTAATAAAAAATAAACAAATTTTCCATATTCACTTCTAAAAAAGTCAATGGTAAGAATCACTTTTGAATTCATTCATGAAAGCTATCTTTACACTGATATCAAAATCACACATTATAGGGGCCCGGGAGATAGCATGGAGGTAAGGAATTTGCTTTTCATACAAAAGGTCGTCGGTTCAAATCCCGGTGCCCCATATGGTCCCCTGTGCCTGCCAGGAGCAATTTCTGAGCATGGAGGCAGGAGTAACCCCTGAGCACTGCCGGGTGTGACGCAAAAACCAAAAAAAAAAAAAAATCACACATTATAAGAAAACTACATTGGTATCTACTTCTTTGCTTAACACAAAAACACAAAAACCTGAAGAAATGGATAAAATCTCAGGGCTGGAAAAATAGCATGGAGGCAAGGCATTTGCCCTGCATAGAGCATAGAGCCAGGAGCAATCCTTGAGTGCTGCCAGTTGTGACCCCACAAAAAAAAAATTCTTGGACTCACATAACCTTCCAAGTTTAAACCAAGATGATCTGGCATAACAGAACAGATTGTCACTATCAAGAAAGATAATTGGTAACCAAAACAAAAACCCAGGTCCGAATGGACTCACAAATGAATTCTTTCAACCTTTAAAGAGGCCCTAATGCCAATCCTTTTCAGGCTTTTCCAGGAAATTGAGGGAAAAAAAAACACTCCAAAATAGTTTCTATGAATCTAACATCAGCATTACACTAAAAGAAGACAAAGATACCACAGCAAAGAGAGTTATAGGCTGATGTACTTGATGAACATGGATGCAAAGATCCTCAGCAAAACACTAAGGAATAAAATCCAACAATTCATTAATAAGGTTAATGACGTAATAGGATTCATTCCAGAGAAGCAAGGATGTATTCACATAGAAAAGTCAATGCATCATACCAATAAAAAATTAAATATCATATGATCATTTTAATGGATGCAGAGAAATCATTTGACAAGCTAGAACATCCATTATACAAAGAAAACTACAAAATACTGCCTTAATAAATAAAAGAGGCGGCATTACTACAGCTGGGAAAGGTGGCAAACTGAGGTGAACTACAACTTCTAATAGGTAAAGGGAGAGAGAAAACCTGACTCAGGCCCAGACCAACTCTCCACCATGACTGTGGCCAGGGAAGGCAGTGCACAGAGGTAAACTACACCTTCTGACAGGTAAGGGATGTGGGGAAACCTTGTTGTGGTTGAGCAAGGCAGAGGAGACCTACACATTCTTGCAGGTAAAGTGCGGGAGGAGACTTAAGGGTGGTGCCAAATCTCAGTGACCACAGTCATCATACCCACCTAGGACCGCATTCCAGAGAAGGGATCCAGCCCCAATGCCACAGGTGAAAGAGGGCTGAGATCCAAAGGTAGAATACTCCAAGCCAAACCACCAAATGCAAAGAAATATGGGTAAACTAAGGAATACACTAGCAACCGGGGATATAGAAAGTAATCCTAGCTAGTTTCCAAGCTCACCAAAACGCATGGGCTGCTGCAGGCATCTTGCATCTCAGCAACCATAGTGGGGGAAATATTCCTCACGAGAGAAAAACGGGTGAAACACGAAGCAGCTGGGCGGAATAATATAACTGAAGAAAATCAGATCACACATAAATATTGTATATGGGGACCCGGGTTTTCTGGCAGACGTGAGACAGAATATAATCTCCAGGTTGGGAGTATATAAAAGGTAAAGGGATAGTCATATCATAAGAGAAACGCTCAAATTTGTTTCTTTGCAAAGTACAAAAACTATCAATGTACATTGTTGGATCTTAAGACAAACACACATGGCTTTAGGTGGTTTGTAATCTTAGACTACAATAGAGTTCAGTTAGGAGCCAGAGGATAAAAGGATGGCTATATATATCAAAGTAGTTCCTGGCCCTAGGTGTCATTATTGATGTAATTAAGGAATTAGGAAGAAGCCTGGTTTTCTAATAACAAATATCCTAACCTAATGAAATAGTTTTTTTAGCTAGGGGCTAAGACCAACTTCATATGGTCTGACTATAGAAAACGAAAAAACTTATATGAAAGAGGTACAGAATTTTATCTAGTAAATTCAATAGCCTAAACTTATATGAAAGGGGAACAGAATTATATCTAGTAAATTCAATAGCCTAATTCTACTCTGGCCAAATCTATTAGCAGGTATTCAAAGTGATAGGGAAGGTCCCTGAGGCAAAGCCATCCTGCTATGGTGTTCAAAGTCAAGGAGAGAAGAGATAGTCTTTAGGAAGCTATGTTTTTACTTGGCTTTTAGATGTAAATAGGATGACAGAAAGAAATCAAACTTGTCTTATTATTTGGTGCAGAAATTTCTCTGGGGAATGGAATTTGACAGAAGCCCTATTTCAGCCTGTAAATTTACAAGGGATAAATAATATTAAAGCCAAATAAATGAAAGTAAATGTAATGTCAGTACCAAGACATGAATTTCATAAATATTTCTTTGGGAATTCCTCAACTCTCCATGAAGGGCAAGAGCTCTCTCAATGGGCCTTTTGAAGAAACCTATGGGATGATTCTAGCCATCCATTCTAGGAAAATCTGAGGATTGCATCTAGTGGGCCTGCTAAATTCCCCTTTAAATGGAGGTGCCTATGTCACAACATGGATATGGGCCCAGTAGATGAGGATGTAAAAGTCGCAATGAAAGCCATGGTAATAGGAAAAAAAAAAGGAATCACTAGAAAGCAAGTCCAAGAAATTCATACATGAACAAATCAATCAACTCAAAGAAGAACTTTTACAGAAGATGAGAGAATCCTTACAAATGAAATTATAGGAAATAAAAACATCTTAGCAAGCCATAGTAGCAGAATTACACAGTTGGATAATGACATAGAAAAACTTGAAGAAAAATAGAAACCAAAAATGACAAAAAGGCCGATAAGGAAATAAGAGGTAAAGCATTGGAAGAAAAGGATAGGTATTTAAAGAACAAAGACAAAAGAAATAATCTATGGATTATAGGAATACCAGAAAAAAGGAAATAGGTAAAAGTGAGGGAAATAGTAGCAGAAAACTTTCCCACCCTCTGCAAAGAGGCTTTGGTACAAATTCAAGAGGTGAAAAGAGTCCCTGATAAAATAGATCCTAATAAACTGACACTAAAACATATCATAATCCAAATGGCAAAAAAAAGAGAGAAAGAGAGAGAGAGAGAAATTTCTTAAAGCAATAAGGGAGGAAAAAAAACCTCTTAAGTACAAGGGAAGGAAAATAAGAATCAAACCAGATCTCCCATTTGAAACAGTTCAATCAAGAAGACAGTAGAATGATATATTTAAATAACTGAGAAACTTCCAACCTAGAGTCCATACTCCGAAAAACTCTCATTCATATGGGAGGGAGGACTAAAAACATTCTCAGACCAAAAGGAATTTGCATTATTTGTGCAAACAAACTCGATTCTAAATGATCTACTCAGAGATGAATTACACAATCCAAACATCCAATTGTAACAACAACCACCCTGCACAATACAACTGCACAACAGCCCTCTCTATCAATAATCTCCTTAAATGTCAATGAACTAAATTCTTCCATCAAAAGACACATAGTAGAGAGTTGGATCAGAAAAGAAAACAAAACCAGATTTCTGCTGCCTGAAAAACACACACTAAAAGTACAGGATAGACACAGGCTTAGAATAAAAGAATGGAAATTAATTATTCAAGCTAATTGGGGGGGGGGGAAGGCAGGAACAGCCATGTTCATATCAGACCAAATTGCATTAAACCTCAATAAAGTGACCAGAGACAAAGAGAGTCACTACTTACTGATTAGGAGAATACTAGACCAAGAAGTACTAACTCTGGTCAAGATTTATATGCCAAATGCAGAGCCAGAAAAATATGTAAAGCATTTGCTCGCAAACCTGGAAAAACATATGGAAGGAACTGTGATAGTAGCAGGAAATATCAATACTCCACTATCATCACTGGACAGATCCATCAGACAGAAAACTAACAAAGAAATAAGAGCCCCTAAATGAGAAATTAGAAGAACTAGGGCTAATGGATTTATATAGGGCCCTCTATCCCCAGAAAGAAGAATATACATTCTTCTCAAATGCACACAGAACCTACACCAGAACAGACCATGCCTTAGGATATAAATCTAACTTTCACAAAGTCACAAATATAAGGATTATTAGAAGCACTGCATCAGATCACTATGCAACAGAGATCAAGATTGACAGTTAAAAAAATCTATGGAGAAAAATTCTACACCTGGAGATTAAACAACATGATGCTCAACAACAGCTGGATCAAAGAGCAACTCAAAAAAGAAATAAAAAGATTCCTTGAGACAAATGATAATGAAAAGACAAATTGTCAAAATATGTGGGACACAGAAAAAGAAGTAATTGGTGGGGCCGGGCAGTGGCACTGGAGGTAAGGTGCCTTGCCTGCGCTAGCCTAGGACGGACCTCGGTTCGATCCCCTGGTGTCCCATATGGTCCCCCAAGCCAGGAGTGACTTCTGAGCGCATAGCCAGGAGTAACCCCTGAGCATCACCGGGTGTGGCCCAAAAACCAAAAAAAAAAAAAAAAAAAAAAAAAAAAGAAAGAAAGAAAGAAAGAAAGAAAGAAAGAAAGAAAGAAAGAAAGAAAGAAAGAAAGAAAGAAAGAAAGAAAGAAAGAAAGAAAGAAAGAAAGAAAGAAAGAAAGAAAGAAAGAAAGAAAGAAAGAAAGAAAGAAAGAAAGAAAGAAAGAAAGAAATCAAGAAGTAATTGGGGGGGAAACTTGTAGCAATACAGTCCTATGTCAGCAAAGAGGAAAATGACAAAATCAACAATTTAAAAGGTCACCTTAAGGAGCTGAAAAAACAGCAGCAAAAAAAATCTAAACACAACAGGAAGAAAAAAATAATAAAAATCAGAGCAGAAATAAACAACATAGAAACTAAAACAATACAAAAAAATCAATGAGACCAAGAGTTGGTTTTTCAAAAGAATAAACAAGATAGACAAACTACTTGCAAGACTCTCCAAAAAGAAAGGGAAAACACCCAAATATAATCACAAATGAAAAGGAGATATTATAAAAGAACCTCAAGATATCCAACACATCATGAGGACTTATTATGAACAACTATACTCAGTTGGGTTAGAGAACCCAGAGTAAAGTGACAGATTTTTGAAAAAATATTATTTTGCCAGTCTAGATAAGCAGGATATAGAAAGCCTAAACAGGCCAATCACATCTGTAAAATAGAATCAGTAATTAAGAAACTCCCCAAGAAACTCCCGGAGCTATAGAATAGTGGGTAGGATGCTTGCCTTGCCTGCACTCGACCTGAGTTCAGTCACCGGCATCCCACATGGCCCCTGAGCATGCCAGGAAGGCATCTGAGCAAAGCTAGGAATAACCCCTGAGCATCACCGGGTGTGGTTAAACAAAGACAAAAAAAGAAAAAAGTCCAGGTCAGATGGTTTTACAGGTGAATTCAATCAAACTTTCTGAGAAGAATTACTACCATTGATTGATCCACAAGCTCTTCCAAATCATTGAAAAGAAAGGAATCTTTTCTAACTCATTTTATGAGAGTAATATCACACTCAATCCAAAGATGGCAAAGACACCACCAAGAAATAAAACTAAAGACCAATCTCACTACTGAACATAGATGCAAAAATCCTCAACAAAATCAAACTGAATCCAACATACATCAAAAAGATTATATACCATGATTAAATGTGTTTCATCCCAGGGATGCAAGGATGATTCAACATATGCCAATCAATCAACATCATAAACCACATCAACATCAAGAAAGACAAAAATCTCATGATTATATCAATTGATGTAGAGAAGGCGTTTGACAAAATCTAACACCTATTCATGATGAAAACACTCAGTGAAATAGGGCTGTAAAGAACCTTTCTCAAGATAGTTACAGCTATCTATAAAAAGCCCACAGCCAGCATTATCCTTAATGGCTAACAACTGAAGCATTTCCACTAAGGTCAGGAACTAGGCAAGACTGTCCACACTCTCCACTATTATTCAATATAGTTTTAGAAGTCCTAGCAATAGCAATCAGACAAGAGAAGTGAATCAAATAAATTCAAATAGGAAAAGAGAAACTCAAACTATCTCTTAATGCAGATGAAAGAGTCCACAGTAAAACTCCTAGAAACAATTAACCAATACAGCAAAGTATCGGGCTGCAAAGTCAATACACAAAAGACAATAGCAGCCCTCTATACAAATAACAAAGTAGAGGAGAAAGAAATTATGGAGAAAATTCCATTTAAAATAATATGCAAAAATATCAAGTACCTAGGAAATAACCTTACAAGAGAAGTGAAAAACCCATGAAAACTTCAAAAACACTTCAGAAAGAAATTGGAGAGGACCTAAAGAAATGGAAGAACATCCTATGCTCATGGATAGGTAGAATCAACATCAATAAAATGACTATCTTACCTAAACTTGTATATTTCCCTATACAAATATATTTCCCTATACAAATTCATACATCACTTTTTAAGGACTTGGAACAATCAATTATAAAATTCATATGAAGCCACAAAAGACCCAGGTTAGCCAATTTCATATTGAAAAACAAGAAGCTGGGTGGCATCTCTTTGCCTAAACTGAATTTTAATATAAAGCCATAGTGATCAAAAGAGCATGATAATGGAACAAAGAGAGTCTCAGACCAGTGGGTTAGAATAGAATATCCAGGGGCCGAAGAGGTGGCGCTAGAGGTAAGGTGTTTGCCTTGCAAACGCTAGTCAAGGAAGGACTATGATTCGATCCTCCAGCGTCCCATATGGTCCCCCCACGCCAGGGGTGATTTCTGAGCACTTAGCCAGGAGTAACCCCTAAGCATCAAATGGGTGTGCCCCCCAAAAAGAATAGAATATTCAGAGGTAAACCCCCCAATATACAGTCAACTAGTACTTGACAAAAGAGAAAAGAATTTGAAATGGAACAAAGACAGCCTCTTTATTGTGTTTCAACAACTGGATGATCACATGTAAGAAATTAAAGATTGATCCATACCTCACACCTTACTCAAAACTCAACTCAAAATGGATTAAAGATCTTGTAGTCAGATCCGAATCTATGACGTTTATTAAGGAAAATATAGGCAGAACACTTCAAGACCTATATAACAAAAATGTTTTTGAGGATAGAATGCCAATGGCAAGAACTTTAGTGTCAAACCAAAATAAATGGGACTACATCAAACTAAAACATTTCTACATGGTGAAAAAACCCTAGTTAAAACTAGAAGGCAGTTTAATGGAATGAAAAAAATAAATTGCACTCGACACATCAGATGAAAGACTGGTATCTAGAGTATACTTACTCAGAAAGGTGAGCTCCAAAAAATCTAATAAAACCATAGAAAAATGGGGAGAAAAAATGTATAGATACTTATCTAAGGAAGACCGAAAGATGGCCAATAGACCCATGAAAACATGCTCACCATCACTCATCGTTAGAGAAATCCAAATTAAGACAGCAATGAGGTACCACCATACACCAGTGAGAATGTCACACATTAAAAATAATAAGACCAATCTCTGGTGGCGGGGATGTGGCAAGAAAGAAACTCACTTCTGGTGAGAATGCTGCCTGGTCCAACCTCTATGGAAAACATTATGGAGAGTGCTCAGTAAATTCAGAATTGACCCAGCAATAGCTTTCCTGGGTATCTATCCCCAGGATAGAAGGACATTCATCCCAAAGTATGTGTGCACTCCACTATTTATCTCAGCACTCAGTACAGTAGCCAAGATTTGGAATCAACCTCAATGCCCAACAACAGATGAATGGATCATAAAGATGTGGTATTTATACACAATGGAATACTACAAAGCAGTTAGAAATGATAAAACTATGGATTTTGCAGCAACATGGATGGATCTAAAAAATATTATGCTAAATGAAGTAAGCCAGAAGGATAAATACAGAATGATAGCACTTCTCTGAGGTGTTTAGAATATACACCATATATACATATAATGCTCCAAGAACAAATACAATGGTTCAATAGGGTAAAAACTTCAAGCACCATAGTTGTCAGCATTTTGCATGGAGAAGTATTCAAATCAAGTGGAAGAGGAGCTACACAAAGCCTCGACTATCCATTATTATACCATAGAGACCAGCAACAATGGAAATTATGGTTTAGAGTGAAAAGTTATGTAAGCAGCCTTTAACTACAAAGACCTATAATAATGTCGTAGGGTAATTATCCACAGATACAGGTAGAGAATATGTTTGGAAGTCAGATACTTTAGCTGCAGTGATTCCTAATAATACATTATAATGCCTTAATTGTACTAAGTATAAAATAACCTTTCAGTTTCTTTGTCCACAGTGGTTCTTATATACAAGATGATATGATGATGTACATCAAAAACCCTAAAGAGTCCACAGTATAAAACCCTAAAGAGTCCACAGTGGACACCCTAATTTTACACCTCGGTTTTCAGTCATACTAGATAACACATAGAGTTTGCACTATGACAATGTCTTGATAAAACACTCCAATATACCCTTTTCTTTTGGTTTATGTCTTCTATTAGGACCTGAAGCATATGATCATTCAGACCATTGAAACAGTCAAATGTGAACCACAGACTTACGTTACAGGAACTACTCATCAAATATATTTTGGCAAATGAACATTTCCTTTCTCTCTCTTTTCCCTACTTATTTCCTTCTCCCCTTTCTTTTTCCTCTTCTTCATCATCATCAATTAAATCTATGTCAAATAAAACCCACATTGTTAGTTTCTCTTTAGGAAAGGAACCTTGATTCATAAGATGCAACAGAAAATACTACATAGGGCAGTAACCTACATAGGTAGGCCTCATTACCACATTGCTTAGTACTTGAAACGCGAAAACTGTGTGTATCCTAAAATGCTCCAGCCATTATCTAATCCTGAAACCTTAATTTAGCAAGGCCCAAACCTATTTCTGATGAAGTGCCTAGAAATTGGAAACCTCCCAACTCCAGTGCACCAGCTCAATCTCTTTTATTTTACTTATATTTTAAGATTTATTTTTACTTTATTTACTTATTTTTCTTTTCTCCTCTCTCTTATCTTTTGTTCTCCCTTCCTCTCTTTCCTAAGCTATACCTAAGCTTCAATTCAACCAGTCCTTAAAAGCTCAGACCCATTATAACATGGTCAGACCTCTAACAACAACAAGAATAAGATCACTAATGAATATCTTTATGTGGGCATGAGTACATAGAAAGAGGATTCTTCTCTGAGTGCCAAATCTAAATTGTAAACGATTCATGCCTATAGTGTATGTAGCCTTTCCTATATACTATCCCTCCTATTCTCCTTCAGAAATCCAAATATTCTTTCACACCCCCAATCCCGATCTGATATCCCTCCTTATTTAACTCTCTTTACCCTCAGTTCTTAACTCATCAGGTATCAAGACCAACCTCCTGCCAAAATAAGCCATCATCCAGCTCCTAAGATAAAGGACACCCAGTCAGCCCCAAAACTCATCCCCCAGCAAGAAACTTCTGTTCACTCAGCACTGTGGCCCTCCTTCTCACCCCCACCCAAGTGTGGACTGTTGCTTAATACTGGATTCAGCTCCAGAAGGACTCCCAGTGCAAGAACTCTATCTGATCCTTTTCTGCCACAAATGTGCCCTGAATTTCACACCCCCATAAGAATATCTGAAAAGTCAAAAGTGAAGCCTATATTTCCTTTACATATTTACTAACTCTATAATACTAACTCTTAACCTGTTTATCCCCAAATGTAAGGTAGTCTCCTAAATTACTTTTTTCCTTAGTTACTTTATTCATTTTTATCTATTTCTTCTATTATATATGTACATATATTTATTTTTTGTTCTTCTCTTCCTTAACTTTACCTGTTTTTGTTCTGCTTGTTACAAAAACCTACAAGAAAAAGTTTTGCTGGGATAAAAGCTCAAGTCAAAGCCAGGGCACAGGGGCCCGGGAGATAGCATGGAGGTAAGGCGTTTACCTTTCATGCAAAAGGTCATCGGTTCGAATCCTGGTGCCCCATATGGTCCCCCATGCCTGCCAGGAGCAATTTCTGAGCATGGAGCCAGGAGTAACCCCTGAGCACTGCTGGGTGTGACCCAAAAACCAAAAAAAAAAAAAAAGCCAGGGCACAGAGATGGTGTAGCCTGATATCTAACCCCCAAACACATCAGCAATATTATATAGCACCATTTCTTTTTGCAAAGGCATACTAGAAAATGGGAACATTTTTATGTATAGAAACAAGCTCTTCTTTACTAGGAATAAGAACTCATACATCTTACAACATATATCATGTGAACCCAATTTAGAGTCCATGTGATTAGACAGTGACCGTCCAATCTGAAAGCCTAGATCTCAGACATAGAAACAACACAGTTCTCCACAACAGCTCCAGGAGGCAATTCCCTCTGGGGGTATTCTTAATACTACTCTAACACCAACATGTGCCAGTTTTGATATGACATCCTGACAATGAGGAGATAGCAACAACTTGATCTAAGAGCAGGTTGTCTTATCTCATCACCTAGCAATAACATGAAATCAGAAGACATGTTATCCTTTGATCTGTGAAAAAAAAACAAGATCATTAACCACAGAAGACTGACTGTGACAATGATGACTTTGCAGAATTTATTCTGGGACCAATAAGAAAGACCCTAGCCTAGGCTTTGGACTATGATTTGTACAACAACCAAGATCTCTAATTTCAGAGGTCAGACTGAGACAGCTGCAACTGAGCAGAACTTCTGGAAACATAATTAAATCCTAGGCTTCATCCTAGGATCGGTGCAAAAATCAATACAACCAATTACAAAGGACTGATTAAAACAACAGAGATGGAGCAGAACTGCTAGAACTGTACAGAAAAACTCTATCCTAAGCTTCATCCTATAACTGTGCAAATACCAAGATCTCTAGTTACAAAGGCCTGGTTTTATCGTCCAGGGCTGAGCAGACAGTTTCCTGGCACCACAAAAAGACCTAGGGGAGTGAAAAAGAGCAGGTACAGAATCTGTAGCTATTCCCATGACACTCTGCTTCAAGGGCAGAGAAACCCTGTATCCCTTAAGCCAAGAGAATTTCTTTCTAATTTCCCCAATATTTACTGTGCCTTTGGAAAAAAAAAGAAGCACATTTTTTTCTTTCCTTTGATTTTGGGCTTGTGGTTATTGTTTGGTTGTTATCTGTATTGCTGTGGTGTTTTTTTAGATTTTGTTTGTTTTTGTATTTTTGTCCTTTTGTTATGTTTTTCTTCCTTTTTCCCTTTCTTCTCTTAAATTGATATTTATAACGTGTAGATGGATTCCTTTCGGTTTTTTGTTTGTTTGTTTTCTGATTTTTTTCTTTTCCTTCAAACTGAACCACATAACTTGAATCATCTTATTCTGTCTCATAAATTGAGGGGGGCAGAATGGATGTTACCAATACCAAACAGTCATACAAACATTGAGTAGAAACAAAAATATGATCAGAGTTAAACATAAATCCAAAGCCAACAATCACATAATTGATACCCAATCCACAACAAGGTAGACACAGGGGGGCCACTTATACTAACAGCCTGGGGGGCAAAAGAGAGGGATATGGGATGCATACTGGGAACAGAATTGGAGGGAGGACAACACTGGTGGTGAAAATGCCCCAGATTCAATGTCACCATGTACCTTAAATATTACTGTGAAAGATGTGTAATCCACTTTGGTCACAATAAGATTATTTTTTAAAAAAAGTAAACTGCAGAACTCTACACAAGCATGAACATAAATATTATGCTATTTTTATCTTTCTATTATAGCATAAAAAAGAAATAAAATGGGACAGAGGGAATAATGAGATTTATATCCTTTTCTTGGTTTGGGAGGATTAATATAATTGATATCATTAGTTATATTAAATAATTATAATTAATCATTAATTACTTCCCAATACATTGCACAGGTTTAATTCAATGCCTATAAGAATATCCATGACATTATTCAAAGAATGGATTGAACAATCCTCAGCTTCATTAGAAACAATAAACATCTAAAAATATCTAAAGCAAACCTTGGGGAAAATAAGATGGGAGGAATCAATTTCTTCAACTCTAAACTTAACTATATAGCAGCAGAGATTATAGCAGCATGGTACTGAAATAAGTACAGACCCTCAGATAAATATGATAGACTTGAATATTATGTGACATATCATAATTATACAATCATTTAGTATTTGATAAAAGTCAAGTGATAAAATAGAGCAAAGAAAGTCTCTTGGGCAAGTGTTGTTGGGAAAACTGGTCAACTACATGCAAAGAAAGTAAACTCAGACTTCTCTTTAACTTCATTCATAATGGTCAAATCAAAATAAATGCAGAATACTCCAAGACATTGAAGCTAAATATATCTTCATGGGGAAGCACCACTGTTCAAGCAAGTGGAAACACAGATAAACTAATCAGACTACACTCAGCTAAGAATTTTCTGCACCTCAAAGGAAATGGTGACTAGAATACAAAGACTACCCACAGTATTATCTGGTTCAAGGAAAACCTAGCTACTTCTTAAATAGAAACCATCACCCATAGCAAAGACAGAACATGCCTACAGGAAGAAGAAAAACTGTTATAAGCAGGCAGGGAAAAGAATTTTGACTGAGGAAGCATCTTCAGCCAGATTCTCAAGAATGTGAAAATATATCATATCTAGTGTGAAACCAAAGGGTTTGGAGGCTACCCAATAATATAAATCTGTGGCAACTTTTGGTGCCTTCCTGTGGCTTAGAGTCACAACCTCGCTGTCATCTCCCAGGAAACTGATCTCTGGGGGGAGTTATGCCTACAAATCCACGTAGACTAGATTGCAATTGAAGCATCAGGTAAATCCTGAGACCTCTGTAAAGTTATGAATAGCAGATTCTATGTTGAACAGATGGTGAGGAAAGAGCCTCTTTTCAGTCAAAGTAGTCATATATTTAGGACATATATATTCATAGATAGGGCATTCTATGCTATAAGCTACAAAAGCAAGTATTTTTTTAATTCCCATCTCCTCTGTGCTCTCACTGAAAGCAATCCTCTTAAAGTTTCTAAACTGTGCCTATGCCAATTTCTGATATCCTGATTCCATAAGGTGATAAGAACTCAGCATTCACAACAGAATTTCCATTATCTAAGGCCAACATTCTAGGCCAATATCTTACAATCATCCATTTCAACACAATATTCTTACATCAGATTTAGGAAGGAAATTTGTTTAGTCTATTCCATAGAAATAAACTCAGAGAAGCAAATATAACAGAAGACATAGAATTCACCCCAATTGATGCACCAAAACAAAACCCTGGGAAACTTCTTAGTGCAGGAAGCATTAATGCATTTAGTCTTATAAGAATTCTCACTAAAGTGATCAAAATAACAGATTTATAATTGAGACTTTTAGAGGCATAAAACAAAAATAAATAAATTATAATGTTATTACCATCATATAAATGTAACAAAATGTTAAATAATTATATAGCACAAACCATATGACACTGTTAATAAAAAATTAGAAAAGATATTCTGTGCTTCTAGGCTGGGAAATGGATGTTGTTTAATATCATGACCTTCACAAAATGATTTACAGATTCAATAATTTTCATGCAAAAATCTCATGGTATTTAAGAAACTGAAAAACTTTATTAAAATTTGTACAGAACCATAAAAATAGTCAAAACAATACTGTGCAAAAAGGTGCGATGCATCACATTCCTGGCTTCCAAGTATATTGCAGAGCTATATTAATTAAAATAACATTTATCAAATCAAAAGTAAATTTAACTGTAAGAGGAATAGTTCACTGACCTATTTAAAACAAGGTTCAACTTAAACCATCCCCTTTAGCCACCCCATACTATGTGCTGGGACCCTGGACATTCTCCCTAGCTGATACTCATATAGGTGCACATATATGGCAAGATAATCTGCAATGCATGCAGGGTGACAAGGCCAGGGATATAAAATATATATTAAAATGGTCAGCAAAGGGTACATGATTTCAGTGATTATTGGAGATGAAGAGAGAGAGAGACAGAGATAATATAGAATAAGATAGAAAAAGAGGGATAATGGCGGGGAAGAGAAAAACAAAAGACTTTATTTTTAGTATCTACTACAGGCAGTATTTTGCACTTGCTAGTGTTTGGCAGGTTTATTTTTTGTATAAAGGAAAATGTTTTCTTCTTTTTTTCATAAGAGTTTAAAAAAGATTCTCTCTGAAAACCAGGGTTTTTTGCTTACCTCCTTCTCAAAACATAGATCTGCATTTTCTATATCTCTGTACTTCTCTAGAGACCTTTCTTCAGAACAAAGCTAAAACATGTACATAGAATCTAAGCTGACATGGTTTAGAGCAGAAATGCAAGACTATGAATTATTCAAATTTTTTGTTTGACTGATTGATTAGTTTGGGGCCACATTTGACTGTGCTCAGGGATTACTCTTTGCCCTGCTCACTCCTGACAGGGCTTGAGGAATCATACGAAGTACTAGGGAATGAATCCTGTTTTCTGTGTTCCTGACAATAACCTACCAGCTTTTTCTTGCTTTGCAGAGAAAAACACAGCACTTATAATTAGGGAAACAGAAATCAAAGAACAGTGAGGTATTATTTCATGTGGAACATACCAAAATGTCTGGAAATAAGCAATGTTGTCAGGGTTATGATGAAAAAAAAATCCTCAATCACTATTGTATGAATGTCATCATCTGGTTGGTAAAAATAAATATGGAGATCTCTAAAACAACAACAAAAACAAAAACAGTAATAGAAGAAGCATGAAACCTAATACTATGTCTTCTTGTCTTTTATTCCCCCAAATCAAACACACTCAAACTGGCATGCATATTTGTGTTCATTACTACGCTTAATACAATATAGATAATATAGAGGAACAACTGAAACTCCTAAATATAGATCAATGTATCAAAAAGTTATGGTATATATAAAATAGATACTATAAATTTACAAGAAAGGAAAATGAATGAAAAAAGGAGATGAATGAAAATTGATCTTACAATTGATGTAGTGTGATCACATGTATTTCCAATTACTTTCATTTTCTCTAGTGATTATTGACTACATGTAATATTCTTAATATTTATGTACTATACACAGTTCAGACTTATTGTTTCTCAAAGGTAAAAATCACAAGAGAAACAAAGAGAAGATACCTTTATTACTTTTGGGTTTTAAGAAAAATGAAAGACATTTTTGCAATAATTCTCAGAGACAAAAGAGAGGAGGGCTGGAAGGTCCAGTTCACAACATGAAGCTCACCACAAAAAGTGATGAGTGCAGTCAGAGAAATAACTACATTGAGAACTATCTTAACAATTTGAATGAATGAGGGAAGTAGAAAGCCTGTCTAGAGTACAAGCATTGGTGGGGTTGGGAGGAGGGAGATTTGGGACATTGGTGATGGGAATGTTGCATTGGTGAAAGGGGGGTGTTCTTTACAGGACTGAAACCAAATTACAATCATATTTGTAATCACAGTGTTTAAAGATATTTAAAAAACAAATAAAAAGAAAATAATTTTAATGGAAAAAAAGAAAAAAATTTCTTTGCTTGAAAAAGAATATTTACAAAATTCTAACTTTTTCAGATTATATGCCCAGGAAGTCAAACAATGAAGGTTTTACAGACTAGATTAGAAACTATACCTGAGGAAAACTTCTCAGATTTTACAGCGTTAAATAGGGCCTACACACATAGCTAATCAAAATGTTAAACCCATTCACCTATTTGCCAGAATTCTGATTTGATTCATCTAGTGTATGATAGGGATTCTGTAACCCCAGTTTATTTGCATACATGCATAAAAAAAACAGCTTGCTTTGGATGAATACAGGTCAAGTTTCACTTGTGCATTAGTGAATTTTGACATTGCTATGACCCAGTATCAAATGGGTTTTGTATTTCCACTTATCCATTACCAACACATGTGCTTTCTTGAATTAATGCCTGTTTAAATTACTAAAAGAAAGGCACTATATTTTAAATATTATCGAGTATTTATTTCTAGTATTATAGTATTAAAAGAACATTTTTCTTAGGAACTCATTAAAATGTTATCAAATCAAGCAGACATATGGGGTAGGGGAGAACCTTGGCAATGAAATTAAGGTGAAGAGTCAAAGCGGGCCCAGAAAGACAGTACAGTAGGTAAGATACTTACCTTGCATGTGACTAGTCAGCTTGATACTCAGCATCTGTACTTATGCCCTCTCCTCCAGATCACCAGAAGTGATCCTTAGGCACAGAGCTAGAAATTTTGAGCATTTCTGAGTATGTGGCCCCAAGACAAAACAAAAATAGAATTCTAAGGAATCAATTAAGGAACAATTAGTACTTTCCATGACAGTAACATATTTCCATGACAGTAACTACATCAGTAATAAATTCCAAGATGAAGTAACTCAACTTTTAGAAAGACTCTGAAAGATTCGTGGCTAGGCACAACTCTTAATACTGTTTCAAAGTGATTTATACCTCTCCATTCTGAATATGCACCTGCACTTTTTCTTATGGCATGCTCTTTATCTTGGATGTCAATCATAAGTGAATATATATATATGCATGTGTCTCCTTTTTCCTTTAAGTTTATGAAGCATTCTCTAGGCCTGGGAGCAATCCTGGGATGAATAAATTCTTTTCTTTATGATTATCTCTGGAGAAATTTTTATTCACTCTGGCATGTGTTCCCTCTTTCCCTTTTCTTCAAAATTTCTGCAATAAATGCCTTTTAGCTATCTGTCCTCTGCGATTCTTTCCTGTAAGAATAGACTATGAATCTGGGAAAAGTGAGTGGAGTCAGACTCTATGTCTCCACCATATAAGAGCTCTGTGAGTATTTGTGAGTTCTAACCCCTGCCCCATCCATAAGTAAGACCATGCTGGTCCAAGTAGTAGGGTGGTAGGAGCATACTTACTCTGTTGCCTAACTTCTCCTTCATTAGCTCCCCAGAAATACACTAGTAAAACTAACTCTTCTGTGAAAATGTATTAATAAAACAATTATGCCACAGAGTAAATTATATTAAAGAATATGTAATACACTTATTACAAAATAAACTGAAGAGCATTGTGTTTCTGCCTCATTAATGACTTAAAATTCACTAGCATCTAAAATAAAATAGATAGTACAGTGGGTAGGACACTTTCCAAAAAAAAAAGCCTTTTCAATTTAGTTTCTGGCATTGCATATGGCCCTGGAGCAGGATGATCCCTGAACATCACTGAATGTGACCCCCACCCCCCAAAAAAAACATAAAATCCTGATTGTCATCATAGGCAATGGTAATTTTAAGTTGTTCTAATACTATACTTTTGTATATTACATGTAGACCCTAGTTTGACAATCAATGATACATTATTCAGGGTTTTTAACCTGAAAAAGAAACATTTCTATATGTCAATTACATATATACATACTTGTACAAAATATGTGTGCATACAAGCACACATACATATGCACATACACTAGTAATCAGTAAAATTAGTGAGCATTATAGCTTAGCTAAAATTGAAACATAGGTGAACATATAACCTGTCAACATGACACATATGCTCATGAAATTTGTCAGGGATTTCTAGTTGAATAAATTATTGATTCCCAGATATTTGTTGGTATGAAAACAAAAATCTGTCTAGATCACTTAATAATAGCAGTAGTGAAGTAAAATTTACATTCAATTTATCCTTTTTACCATTACCTTGGTTTACAGGACAGGTAAACTAATAATTTTTTCATGAGCATGATCATTAAGTTAGAAATGGAGAGCACATAGAGAGAAATAATTTAATTAGAATACAATTGGTAAATTTTAAAACTCATCTATGTGAGATCTAAGTAAAACAGATTGTTGGGGTTGGGGATCAGTGTCCCTCTTTCCAGCAGCATCTCGAGCATTTCAAGGAAGGTAGAAGCCATACAATTTTGCAAAGGTGCTTTATTTCTGGTGCCAGGAGGCACCAGGGTCAGTGCCAAGGGATGAACCTCAGAGCAAAGACCCTGAACCATCACTGAAGCAGTGCTTTTATAGAGCACTTTTCCAAAGGGACAGCATATCTCACGGAAGTAGTTGTGTATTTCATTTGTTACATATTACTTAGGGAAACAGCACAACTTAGTTAAAAGAAAGAGATATTTAGCAAACAAAGAAACAATCGTTAAAACTTAACAGACCACCACTAAAAGTTACACAAAGAGACTATTTCTAAACTTAGCAGACCACCACTAAAAGTTACACAAAGAGACAATCACTAAAACTTAACAGACCACCACTAAAAGTTACATTTTTACAGGATAATATTAAACTTAAGGTTAGATTTCTTTACCTTAAAGAATGGAGGTGGGGGTGGCCACTTTATTCTACCTTACTGAAAGTGTTGCAAGCAGTAATAACAGAAAGCATGAGCAAATTGGGCGTACACTGAGTAGAGCCAGGTTTTTATCTCTTTCATCCATTGCTAGCCTGTGGTTTTGAAGGCTATTAAACAGGACACCTTGAAAACTTAGGGAAACTCAAAGCAAAAACTTCTTGTCCCTGTCAAGATAGTGTAAATAGCTAGGAAGAGGACATAAGATTTCACTAAGATTTCACAAATAAAAAGGGCATGTATAATCTATAGGATACATATATACACAATGGAATATTATGCAGCCATCAGGAGAGACAAAGTCATGAAATTTTCCTATACGTGAATGTACATAGAATGTATTATGCTGAGTGAAATAAGTCAGAGGGGAAGAGATAGACAGAGAATAGTCTCATTCACATATGGATTTTAAGAAAAATTAAAGACATTATTGTAATAATGCCCAGGGACAATAGAGTTAAGGGCTGGAAGGGCCGAAAGGACCAGCTCACTATTTGAAGTTCACCACAAAGAGTAGTGAATGCTGATAGAGAAATAACTACAATAATGACTAGCATGACAATGTTAAAGAATGAGAAAAGTAGAAAGCCTGTCTCGAATACAGGCAGGTGTGGAGGGAGGGGCATTAGTGGTGGGAATGTTGCACTGGTAAAGGGAGGTATTCTATTTATGACTAAAACTCAACTACAATCATGCTTGTAATCATGGCGCTTAAATAAAGATTTTATTAAAACATCTAGAGGAGGGGTCAGAGAGATAGCACAGCAGTAAGGCATTAGCCTCGCATGCAGAAGGACAGTGGTTCGAATCCTGGCATCCTATATGATCCACAGTGCCTGCCGGGGCGATTTCTGAGTGAAGAGCCAGGAGTAACCCCTGAGTGCTGTTAGGTGTGACCCAAAACAAACAAACAAACAAAAACATCTAGAGGATAAATACTTCTTTCTGATGTTCATGCTCTTTTCATTTGTGAAAGTGTTGCACAATTTTTGTATGTCTTGAAACATTCAATATTCCTAGGAGTTTAGCTATCCAGGTGGCAACTCAGCTCATTCAAGTTCCTTTTTTCGTATGCTGCTGATCAAAATGAAAGCAACCTTCTCCAGGTAAGTTACAGATTGCCAGGTTCTTTAGTTCTAAGAAATAAAAATTTATGAAAGACTAAAACTGTCCTTTACAGACAAACTCTATTGAAGGAAGGAGTTTATAAAAGAACAAGAAAGGGAATTTGGCTCTAAGCACCAAAAATAAACACACACACACACACACACACACACACACACACACACACACAAACAGAATTAGGTTTTTTAAATTCTTGTGGATGGGATTCCAAAGCATTCTTTCAATGCAACAACTTTCTTGTCTATTCCCAGAAAACAATGCACTTGGATCCAGGAATTGCAAAGGATCCTTTAGTTAGCATATGCATAATTAGACTAGGAGAGATGACCTGAGTTGAGTGAGTTGCTTGTCACCCATCATCCATCACCCTAGGACAACTGTGTAGCAGAAAGATTCTTTGACACTTTGCAAACACTAATACAATGTTATTTTTCCCCCAGCCTTGACAAGTGGTTTAAGTTTGCAATTAAGGCTCCTATTAGTTTGTATTGGAGAACATTTAGTTTGGCAAATGTTATGTTTTAAGGGACATTCTCAGATAGTTGAAGGTCCAATCTTCAATCTATTACACTTGTTTCTTCAACTCCCAGTTGCATCATTTGAAGGGTACTAACTTTTTCATAGTATTCAAAGTTAGATTAGATCATTTTTGGAAGAAATTCCTAGAAATTTCACAACTGCAACATATTGAATCAACCTTAATTTATGGGTGAGATAGCACAAGCTGGTTCAAGAAAGAAAGGAAAGAGATAGGTAGAAGAAAGAAAGGGAGGAAGAGAGGAATATACAAAAAAAAGCCTTTTTTAATCTATAAAGTGTCAGGCACTCTGTCAAATATTTTCACATAAACACATGATGTCAAAGTATTTTACTGTATTCTTTGAAACTTTATGCAATAATTTTGGAAAATTCTTACTGTTGTTTTCATTTTGAGATGAGGAAACATCCATAGAGGTTAATGAATGCCCAAGATCACTGAGTTACATATTCAGTGGTAGAGCTGAGGTTACCTGTCTGATTCAATATCTGTGTTTCTTAAAAGTATTCTTAAAACAAACCCCATGATATACAAGAAAAATGTAAGAAAGGAGAACCCCTTTCTCATCTTCTCTTTCCCAGCTCATTAAAGAAGCAGCAGCATTCCCTTGGAAATTTGGGATTTCAAGAGCATTGTTTAAAAGGCACAGAAAGGTCTTGTGAAGAAATTCTCTAGAACATATAGGACTCATTCCAGATATCTAATGTTTCTATAATAAGAGGGAGGGTGGTCAGTTGATTAGACACCATCTGTCCAGCCCTGAACCCTGGATCCCAGACATAGAAACGACACAGTTCTTCACGACAGCTACAGGAAACAAATCCCATCCGGTACATCCTCAATGCTGCTCGGACACAACAAGTGCCAGCTCTAATACGATATCCTGATGAGGAAAATGGGAACAACTTGACCTAAGAACAAGCTGGCAATAAGACTTTTCACCCCTTGGTCCATCCAAAAGTCAAGATGGCCTTTTACTGATGACTGGTTAATAGAACCACGACTGGACTGTATGTATCCTGTGACCAATAAAAAAGCCCTAGTCTAGGGTTCGAGCTAAGACCTGCACAACAACCATGATCTCCAGTTCTAAACATCCATCTGAGACAATTGCAATGGAGAGTGTCTTCTGGAACCATAATGAAAGACTAGCCTGGGCTCCACCTTAGGATCAGCGCAAAGACCAAGACCACTAACCACAGAAGACTGATTAAAATGACACGGAGGGAACGGAACTTCTAAAACCACAAAGAAAGGCTTCATCATAAGTTCC
>PVKC010011762.1:0-24356 GCA_004027635.1 Crocidura indochinensis | reverse complement strand
AAAAAAAAGGATTATATATGACACTGGGGTCAGCTGAAAACAAAGCAGAGGGATGGGGTATGCTCTCTGTGTGTGTCTGTCTGTCTGTCTCTTTCTCTCTCTGAACTTCTAGTCCTTCTCAGAAACATTTATTTGCTGATTAAGCAAACCTGAACACCAACTCTGCCAAGTTTCTAATGGACTGTGGAGACAGACAGAAATAATAAAATGATCTCATAGTCTAGAGAAAGAGAGGGCGAGACCACATTGTAGAAAGAGAAAGAGGACAACTAAACTGATTTGGAAACAGATCAAGGAAGATTTCACAAAAGAGGTAGCATTTTGGCAGGGAAGTGGTGAAAAATAATTAAGTTCACTGTTGATGACTATCAATTTCTAAAATAGTATGGCGACTTCTCAATCATATGAAACAGTGACTCCAATCCTTGGCATCTATTCCAAGAACATAAAAACACTAATTCACAGACATACGCACAGCTATGTTCATTGTAGCATTACTTACAATAGTCAAGTTCTGGAAACAACCCTAGTACCCAATAACAGGTTAGTAGGGAAAAAAATTGGTTTATATACATGAGACACTCCTGGTATGAGAAAAAAAATAAAGTCTTGCATTTTGCCAAAACTTGGTTGGCATTAAGAGTGCCAAACTAAGTGAACCTCACTCCTATGTGGACTATAAAGAGAGAAAGGGAGGGAGTAAACAATGACCAATGAAAACAAACTGAGACATTAAATACAGAACTGAGCTGAGGCTGCCAAATGCTGAAGGGGCAAGAACTCTTGCAACAGTGGTCTCCTGTTGAGTCATGTTTACTCCTCGACTGGTTATCGATGGATCCTCAAAGAGCTCCCAGAATGAGAAATTGATTCCCATTCCCCTACCCCCTAGAATGGGGAAGCGATTCTGGTAATATTTATCCATGGCAAATAATTCACACAGACAGAAGGGTAAAAGGCGAGAAGGTCAGGCGCAGAATCCTTTGTCAGCCTGCTAGCAGCTCCAAAAGCTCAGAGCCTGACAGCTAGCTGCCCAAAAGACCCCGAAGCACCTCGCTCTACAATTAGTTATTAGGTTCTCAAAAGCGCCCCCATCTGGAAGGTCTTGTGGGAGGACAACAGGCAGAGGAGATAAGGATATTATAAAGGCCTCCATATATAACAGTCTCCAAGATTGCCAGGAGTGATTCCACAAAACAGAGCCAGGAGTAACTCCCAAATACCCCAGAGTATGGCCCCAAAACAAAACAAATGAACATAAAAAAACATAAATGGAGTATAAAACAATCCAATTTTGTCAAGAGCCAAATATGTCTATCTTCATCCAAATTCTTTATCATTTGTATCTGCCTTTCCTCCCCATGATGAGCCTATAATACATAATATTTTTCTGCATTTTGCAGGTAAGAAAATGTGGTTGACTGAAATTAAGTGGTCCAGAAGCAAAGTGGTACGTTCTGAAAGTGAATCCAATGTCTCCGGCTTTCTCCCTCATGTATCACTTCCACATTTCCTGTGTTTAGTCCTGGCACACCTCTTACTACATCTGGAGAAAGAGTCTGGGAGCATTACTAACCTTCACATCACAGTTTTCTCTTCCATAAAACTAATGAGTCACTATTTCTGAAAGAAAGATCTGCAGTCCTGTGTCAGCTTCAACACAAAGTGAGAGAGTGCACTCAAGAAAAATCCAGATTCCAGAAATCCTCTCAGACTCATTGAATCAGAATACTGGGAAAAGGGAATCAGTGTCTGGAAATTTAATATGTAGAAGACAGTGAGAGATGAAGTCTGACACATCTTAGTTTGATTCCTTTTATAGATGATTTCCAGTATTGTCTTCTTTTGATTGTTTATTAGTTTTTATGACACACATAAAGTGATCTGGGCTTATTCCTGTAAATACTTACTCTGAGCACCTCAGTGCTCAGATCTTCTCGGTGGTGCACAGAGATCATATGTGCTGGGAATTAGAGTTGCCATGTGCAAGGAAGCATTTTAATCTCTATATTATCTCTCCTCTGCAACTTCTCCAGTTATGATCATGAAGAAAAAATAAATAACATCTTAATCTGGTTCCCAGCTGTTAACATGAACTATAAGTAATTCATGTTTTAGAAAACTTGTAATAAAAGCAAGTTGAAAAACCCTGCACAAATAAGCCAACATGTTTACTTCTTTCAATTCACTCATAAAGCCATCCCTCCCGAGGAAGGAATTAATTAAAATATATAAAATAAAATTCATCACCGCCTTTTTAAAAAATCACATTTTAATTCAAAAAAATTAAACTAGGAAAGTAGGGTCTTTCCTAGTTAAAGTGCTTTTCTGGAAGCCATCTGAAATATTCCCATAGTGCCCCCTGGTGGAACTCTGAAGCCAACTCAAACTCAAAATTCATTACGTAGCAGTGATTATCTACCTACCTGCTTATCTCTAGCTCTCTCTCTCTCTCTCTCTCTCTCTCTATATATATATATATATATATATATATATATGTATATGTATATATGTGTGTGTATGTTTCCACCATATAGACATCACACTTTAGTAAACCTTTTTCTAAAATTCTTAATTCTTTTTCTAAAATTTTTAAATTCATTTATGCTTCCCTACAAGAGTTACTGACATTTGTTGCTGCCAGATTCAGTGCATGACCAGAGGTATAAAGCAGAGCAGCAGGATGGCCTCCCTCCCTCTGAACTCTGTTGCCATAGAGACAAGACAGATGAGCAAATAGCCAATAGCCAATAGTGATAGAAACCATGTGAGAGAAGGTGCAGAAAATGATGTAAGCCCCTATTTAGAATGAAACACAATGACCAATTTTGAAGGAAAAAAGTACATTGAGGAACACTGTATGGCCAAAAATGTTGTTCATAGTGTGAACTGAAGCCATAGTATCCCATAGGGCTGATCTACCACAGTTTCTTTAGCTACTCATTTGATGTTGGGCACTTGGTTTGTTTCCAGATTCTTGCTACTGTAAATAGTGCTGTGACAAACATAGGAATGCAGAGGGCTTTTCTGGTGTTTTGGGGTTCCTAGGGTATATACCTAGGAATGGTATTTCTGGATCATAGTTAGCTCAGTTGAGACCTGTTTCAATCCTCATCACCATATGTCTCCTGAGCACAGCCAGGACAGACTCAGAACACTACGCTCAGAGTAATATTTGCCACTGCCAGGATTCTAGCCTCAAATACAAATTTAAAAAGTCAACCTCGGGGCTGGGTGGTGGCACTGGAGGTAAGGTGCCTGCCTTGCCTGCACTAGCCTTGGACGGACCGCGGTTCGATCCCCCGGCTCCCATATGGTCCCCCCAAGCCGGGAGTGACTTCTGAGCGAATAGCCAGGAGTAACCCCTGAGCGTCACTGGGTGTGGCCCAAACCCCCCCCCCCTAAAAGTCAACCTCTTGACTTTTTTTCCCCAGTGGGTGGCAGTTCTCTCAGCATTACTCCAGGACCTGCAGACCACCACAGATAATACTCAGCCTGGCCATGCTGAGGGTCATAATAAGTGGGTCAATATCTGTGCAGCCAATATAGTCCATGGATGCTGAAGGCTAGGTAGTACTGTGTAGGAGTTCACGGAGTACTGGGAATTGAACTTAGTTTCTTAAGTCAGCTTGACATACATCCTGTTCCTTTGAGCACTCTCCCAGTCTAAACCTCCATGCTCTTCATGCATCAGGTTATTCTAGACCCCTTTCGTACATGACTCATTCCTGACTACCTTATTTCCTTAATGGAACACCCTCAATGTGTCCTCCTTGGGCAATATCTTCCAAATTCATTTCTTTCTCTCTTTTTTTTACTTCCTTCATTCTTCCTTCCTTCCTTCCTTCCTTTTTTTTTGTTTTTGTTTGTTTGTGTTTTTTGGGACCACACCTGGTGACACTCAAGGGTTACTCCTGGCTATGTGCTCAGAAATTGCTCCTGGCATGGGGGACCATATGGGACACCAGGGATAGAACCGTGGTTCTTCCTAGGCTAGCACATGCAAGGCAGATGCCTTACCACTAGTGCCACCACTCTGACCTCATTCATTCATTCATTCATTCATTCTTTCTTTCTTTCTCTTCTTTCTCTTTCTTCCTTCCTTTATTTCTTTCTCTTCCTTCCTTTCTTCTTTCTTTCTTTCTTTTCTTTTCCTTTCTTTTCTTTTATTTCTTTTCCATCATTTCTTTCAGAAACCAGGCTGAAGAGATAGCATGGAGGTAAGGTGTTTGCCTTGCATGCAGAAGGACAGTGGTTCAAATCCCGGCATCCCATATAGTCAGGGGATGCCTGCCAGGGGTGATTTCCAAGCGTAGAGCCAGGAGCAACCTCTGAGGGTTGCTGGGTGTGACCCAAAAACAAAAAAACAAAAACAAAACAAAACAAAAAAAAAACACCTATCAGAAACCCTGTAGGATAATAGGAACTGAACCAAGATCCTCCAGGCAAATATCCAAACTACTTTAAAATTGCTTTAGTCCTAGAATATTGTTTTAAAGGTCAAATATTATCCTAACTGATAAAGTGTATAGCCATTGATAAAATTAATCATTTAAGAAGAATTTATTGCTAAAGAATTAATGTGGAGTAGAATATGAAAGTTCTATCTTTTGAAATATTATACAGGTCAGTTTGACTCCAAAGCCTATGGTTTTAAAGATTAGAATGCATTACTTTTATATACTGAATAAATTGTTTACTTAAAGTATGTTTTAAGTAATATTCTATATGGGCAAAGGAGCCAATGGTCAATGGGTAGACATTTGTCTTGCAGGGAACTGACTCCGGTTTAATCCTCAAAATCCCCTTTGACCTTCAGAATGAACCAGGGTAATTTCAGAGTTCAAACCCAGGAGCATCTTCTGAGAACCACTGAATGAGACCTCAAAAAATAATAGAAGAGGGAGCCAGAGTGATAGCACAGCAGTAAGGCGGTTGCCTTGCATGTGGCCAACACTGGACAGACCCTGGTTTGAATCCCAGCATCACATATAGTCCCCTGATCCTGCCAAGAGCAACTTCTGAGTGCAGAGCCAGTAGTAATCACTGAGTACCGCTGGGTGGGTGTGACCCAAAAACTAAAAAAGAAAAAGAAAAGAAAAGAAAAAATAATACAAGAACAAAACATAGTAGATAACTTTTCCAAATGATAAGTTTACATAATTAAGATATAAAATTTTGCATTATTCTTTCTATATTATACTTTATTATTAAAATTCAAAACAAAACTATAAACACCTTTGAGAATCACCTTTTCAGCAAAAGGAAGTAGGCCTGCAGGGGTATCAAACTCAATTTACCTGGGGGCCGCAGGAGGCAAAGTTGGGGTGATCCTGGAATGCAAAGTCAGTGGTAAGCTTTGAACATTGGGGAGTGTGACACAAACAACTAAAACAAAACAAAAACAAAAAAAGATTCCTCTAGGGCAGGGCCACAAAATGTTGTACGGAGGGTCGCACGCGGGCCGCGAGTTTGAGACCCCTGATTTAGTAGGAGCTTTCCTCGTTAATGGGCTTTGGGAGCAATCTGAAACATTCCCATATTGCCCCCTAGTGGAACTGTGAAGCTAACGCTCATGCACCATCTTCACTTTGTGTGTGTGTATATATATGTCTGTGTGTAGATGGATGTATACATCCATCCATCTAAATCTCTATCTCTCCCTTCCCCGGTCTTTCTCTCTCAGCTCCTTTCTCTTTTTATCTCTCCTACAAGTACACGACAAGTTTTGTAGGCCATCTCTATGGCTTAAGAATACAGCATTATTCGGGCCCGGAGAGATAGCACAGTGGTGTTTGACTTTCAAGCGACCAATCCAGGACAAAAGGTGGTTGGTTCGAATCCCGGTGTCCCATATGGTCTCCCATGCCTGCCAGGAGCTATTTCTGAGCAGACAGCCAGGAGTAACCCCTGAGCACCGCCGGGTGTGGCCCAAAAACAAACAAAAAGAGTACAACATTATTCATGCTTCTCTGAATATGTACTGACATGTGTTGGTGCCAGGTGCAGTGCATGGCAGGAGGTATGCCACAGAGTAGCAGGATGACTTCCTGCCTCTGGGACCTGCTGTCAGAGTCAAGACAGATACCAAAAACAGCCAACAGCAACAGGGATGTGTGCTATGTGAGAGCAGGTGCAAGAAATGTTGGAAGCCTCTATTTAGGCCGAAACCCAAGGACCAACCAATTTTGGGAACAATCACAATACACCAAGGGAGAATATGTGGCCTATAAGAAAGGATGAAGTGGAATCAGAAGCAGGCTAGAATTTTGATTTGATACAGAGCCAGTAAGAATAAACTAAGGAGAGGAGTGAAAGGATTCAAGCTTTGTTTTTCATTCAAGTAAATCATGTGGATCTTAAAATCATAACAATAGTCAGCAATTAAGATAGACCATGTGATTTATAGATACCAGGTGAGTCATCACCTGATATCTATATGTATTAAGCTGATTAAGCTTAATAGAAATTAAAGTGAATGACCAGAGGACTGGCTGAAAGATAGAGCTCTTGTCTCATTTGTGAGGTCCAGTACTGCATAAAACCAACAATAAAAGCTGTAGTGGTTTCAGTGACTGGGAAGATAACTCACAGAGCCCACGTACCACATGGCTTGCATATGGGACTGATCACCAGCACTACCTGGTCTGAGAGCTGCAATGCAGGGGCCGGAGAAATAGGATGGAGATAGGGCGTTTGCCTTGCATGCGGAAGGACATTGGTTCGAATCCCGGCATCCCATATGGTCCCGAGCCTGCCAGGAGGAGTTTCTGAGTGTAGAGCCAGGAGTGGCCTGAGTGCTGCTGGGTGTGACCCAAGAACCAACAACAACAAAAAAAAAGTAAAGAAATAGAAAATAACGTAGTCCAAACAACAACCCCAGATGGGGTTTTAGGGGTCAAATAGCAGAAAGTTTGCTAATTCTGCATATGATCCTCTGTGTACCACCAGAGATTGCTCTGAGCACAAAAACAACCCCTGAGCCATGCTGGGTGTCTGGCTTTTGGGCTTGTTTGGTTTTGTTTACTCCTGTGGTTGCTCAGAAATTACTCCTGGCATCATATATGGGGGTCACTCTTTGAAATGTTCAAGTAAATGTGAGATGAGGGGGGACTAGAGCCTGGGTCACTGGTGTACACACTTGCCATTGGAGATCTCTCATTGACCCTTACATAGGATTTCATGTACTTTAACAAATTAATCTTGAAGGAAATTAAAACACTGGACCCTCATCAGGGAATCTTATTTTATTCCCAGCTGTCTCCCACCTTCAACCCCCACAGACCATATCACTTGGTTCATCCAGAACTGTGGGTGCTGCTGGGGTTCCGAGCAGAGTGTGTCCATGGTAACTTGGTGGTGCCTGTGGCAGTTGAGACCCCACAGAGATCTGCCATATCCTCTGTGGATCATGAATGTAGACTTTTTCTAAGGAATCTGGTGGCAGTGCTGTCCCCAGGTGACATCAGTTCCCAGTTCTCTCTTCATGTGTGTGCCTGTCTTCAGCCTCTTGGCAATGCTAGCCCTCTTCAGGCTGGCCCATTACCACAGAAGGAAGAAACGACTGGAGAGAATAATGGCTGAACTAATTGAGGAGAAATGCCACTTCATTGATCGCCTGTACACTATAAAGCAAGAGTACTTGGGGATGCAGACTGGCCTGGAAGAGCCCCAGCAGCAGTGGTGGGGACATCAACATCACCCTGACATGCAAAAAGCAATGTTCTGGTTTGAGAACTGGATGAAAATAGATGGTGCACTGTGGTGGGTAGATGGCTGATAGGCAGCAGGATCGCAAGACCCTGGAAGTAATGAGGAGGAAGGCCTTTGCCAACTGCATGAATGCGCAGAGCCCATTCCTTAAGGATCATTCACCAGGATCTGCCTTGGGTTTTAAAGCAGCTCAGTTCTCTCCCCTTCAGAGAGGCTGAACTTCAGTTTGTGTTTGGCCCCCTTTGTCATCACTTGATAACCAGAAGTCAGTTGGTGGTCAAAAGGAGTACCCCCTCCAATCCTGAGACTGCAGCTCTTCCAACTTCATGTGCTGGACAAAATCTTCATCTAACTCACCGATAAAATATTGTGCTGGGTCCTACTTGTGGGGGAGTAGGGATTGTGCCATGGTTCTATTTCTGTGCCTGGGTCTTTAGGAGCTCCCAAGTATCTCCAGGTGTTTTCCTAGTGGCCTATCTGTACACTTCGGGCTGAAATACTAATATTATGGCGCCAAAGCAAGAACGAATTCTGCCTAATTTGCTCATCACTTGGGGTGTTCCTAGGATCTTTTTTGCATGACTCAGGACCCCCCCCATACCTTCTGGAGAAAATGTAGCTAATTGCTGAAACACTCTGGGGATTGTAGGACTAGATTATTCACAGAGTAATTTCTGAGCAAAGAACCAGGAGTAACCTAAGTGCCACTGAGTGTGGCCCAAAAAACAAATAAAATAAATATAAGCAGATTATTGTCTAGATTAAACCAATAGTACTGTTACTAAGCTGGTCAGGGGGAAAAGTACAAACATACATACATACAAACATACATTTTCATTTATTTGGAAAATGTAAAAGGTTTTGTACTAATATATCATTCTTCACTTTCTCTGTCCTACAAATTGACAGACTATCAAGTAATTTTCATGCACATAATTTGTTCAGAATTTAATTGACAAAGAAAATAAAATAAGCCCTATTAAGAACATAAAAATTAATATCCTTAAAGGTTTCTATTCTTTAACAAAAATCTTTCATGATTTCAAAATTTGCAGTTTCAGATCTTTTATCATCAACTCTAACGTCTGTCTTGCCTCCCGTTCCTGTCAGAGTTCATCTTGGAGTTCTTGCCTTTCAGCCTCAGCATGGTCCAATCTCTGTCTCAGTTCAGCCCACTGTACTGCATATTTAGCATCTTTGTTTTTTTCTACATTGAGTCACAGGTACATTTTTTACTTCATTACCTGCTCTAATTTTTTTTCTCTAGATCTTTCTGTTCACCATAAAATGCTTCCATTCTTTGAGTATGTTCATCTTGCAAAGATTCGAGCTCTTTCTATAAATTCTGCTGTTCCTTGTTGAGTTCCTTCATAGATTTAGAGCTATTCAACAGCTATGAAGTTGTTTCTTCTGCAAAATAGAATTCAATTTTTCCTGTTGTTTTACATACGTTCTCATTGGTTATTCATGATTTTTCTGTTATCATCCTCACAAATACTATCTTTGACAAGATGTAAATCTGGAGCATCATAGTTACTCTGCATCTTGCCTGAATCTCTGACTAAGCTGCAACTGGTAGACTCTAATTTCTTGTTACCGGCAGAATTATTTGAGATGGATGGGTCTTTTAAAAGACTACAAGTGTCTCTACTTGATTTTAAATCCATTTTTTTCTGTTCAAGTGAAACATCTAAATAAGACCCTTTTTGCTGATGTTTCCCACTGCTATGAGGCTTTTTTACCATCTTAATATAGATCTACTTGCTTCTGACTTTGCAACTTCTTTAGACTGAGATACAGCAGACATGAGTGACACATTTGGGGACAATTACTTTATCACACACACACATATAGTAGCTGAAGTGTAAAAATGAATGTGTCTGAGAAATCTGATCACCTTCCTGCTTTATAACAGGATAGCATAATTGCAATTCCAATCCTGGAAGTGTATCTATCTTAGGTTGAGTTCTCTTTCCATTTTTATGCTAAATTTCTCCTTCATTTCTTCTAAAAAAATCTTCAGTTTCTTAACTTCAGGGGTCTTTAAGTATTTTTGGTTCACATGAAGATAGCAATGCCATTTGGCTGATTCAAAGCCCTAGTTACAAGACTTTTTGTGGAAATGCATCACAAATGTTCAGGGTGCATACATTGTGTTATATTCCAGACACTGAATGCAAGGAACATCAGGTTGAACATGAAACTGGGGTGAAAATTGACCCTGACATTTGCCAAGGCATTCGTGTTCCATTTCAAAGACACTTCCAGTTTCCTTTAACTGGGCCAATGAGCTTTTAGCAGGAAGTATGCTACCATTTTGGGGGAAAGTGCATGGTCTCTATAAAGCATTACAGTCTTTGTGCATAGGTTAATGTGATCACCCCACAGGATGGGACATTAAATAGAAGTATTCCCAGGACCTGTAAGATATGAATAAAGTTGGTCTGAAGAACACCTTGAACAATAAATGCACAATTCATCACACACTGTATTTGCTGGAGTGAAAATTCTCGGAAGAAAGAGTTTAAGACTTGGGGCAAACAAAGTCTCTTTTCTCCTCGAACCTGAAAACAAGAATTTGGTTCTCCTTTCAACAGTCTGTGTGAGTTTATGGAGCAATCGTAATTGATAAGTAGTGGCAAGGAAGAACCTGAGGAGATGGAAGAGGCAGAAAGATCGTATGGGACATGCTTTTTTTGGAATATCAAGCTGAAAATGCTGCTGGTCCACCCAAAGAGCTCTGGCTACTTACGAGAAATTGTGTCAAAATGTGCTTCAAACTGGGATATAAATGCAAAGGTTCAGGCACAGAGACACAGGTTCGCTGGATATGCTCTCCATCCCTCTCAATTGGCAACTTCCCATAGTCATCCAAGTGCTCTTTCTTTACTGTTGGCATTGTGTTTATCATAATTTTTCCATTTGCATCAATATCTGTCATTATTTTTTTCCACCTGTGTCGGGCCACCATCATCTTCCACCACAGTTTTTTTATTGAACACTGAACCAAAGAGAACCTTGTCTGTAGGTTTTCCATTGTTAACATGCACTGTGTTAAATAAGAAAGTCTGAGATTGGGGCTGGAGAGATAGCATGGAAGTAAGCCGTTTGCCTTTCATGCAGGTCATTGGTTCAAATCCCAGCGTCCCATATGGTCCCCCGTGCCTGCCAGGGGCTATTTCTGAGCAGATAGCCAGGAGTAATTCCTGAGCACCACCGGGTGTGGCCCAAAAACAAAAACAAAAAAAAAAAAAAAGAAAAAGAAAAAGAAAAGAAAGTCTGAGATTTGTATATTTACTTAGCTGTTCATTTGAAGGAAAAAAGAGCAATGTATAACAATATTTATGGTAACTCAATTGCATGGAAAAAAATCAAATTTCAAAAAAAATTGCCAAATTTCCCTGAACTATTCGATAGATGTTGCAACTGTTATTTGTTTGATCTCGATATTTCAATTTCGCTGCTAATGCTTTAAAAGTTCCTCCTTGCCCCTAACAAGAAAGAATATATAATTTTAACAGTCAGCTTTTGGAGATAGTTTTTCTTCTATTAATTTTCTCAATTCCAGATGTCTAGTGAAGTGTGATCATTTTGTCCTGTTCGAAGGAAGACTCAAGAAAGGTATGCAACTCCTTGCGTCATAAAATTAGACACAAAGTAAGTCAATATGATGCAGCCAAAACTAATTTTTGGTATCGAAAAAGATCAAATATAAGAGGGTTGGGAAAATGAAGTATCATCTCTAAAAATGATATGTTGGTTAAGCGATAAAATCAATACTTGTTAGTCCTCGCGCCAATAATAAAACCGACTCCACTTGAGTTAAAAAATGAAAGAATAGGGGCCCGGGAGATAGCATGGAGGTAAGGCGTTTGCCTTTCATGCAAAAGGACATCGGTTCGAATCCCGGTGCCCCATATGGTCCCCCGTGCCTGCCAGGAGCAATTTCTGAGCATGGAGCCAGAAGTAACCCCTGAGCACTGCCGGATGTGATCCAAAAACCAAAAAAAAAAAAAAAAAAAAGAATAATTGCTGCTACCTTCAAGAATCATTGTTTCTTCTTCCATCTGTGCCCGCCGCCGTCACCGGCGCAGCTCCGAACCCCACACATAACGGTTCACAAGCCTCTGACGTCACAGAGGCCTCGGCCCATCCACGTCACTGCGGAGACTAACACGTCGGGCAAGAGGAAGAGCGAGGGTGGCAGAGGAGAAGGGATGGGGCTCGAGGCCTCGTGGCTTATGGTGACTCCTTAGTACTCGGCCTCCCGCCGCGGGCACTATATGTGAGTGTGAAAGATTTTTCCTTAGCTGTCTGACAATTAACTGTTTAAGTTATTCATCACAGGAACAGGGTTTCAATTCATACAAGACCCTAAGAAGGCACTGAAAAATTTGACAAGCACAAATCCACTTGGGGGTGGGGGTAGGTTGGTAGTATTGCCTCTACTGTTTTAATTCCAGAGTTTCCACTTTATAAGTACCCTCTGAAATAAACATCAGAATTCTAAACGCAAACATCTGAAAGTTAAATACATATGATGCACTTGACACTAAACCAAGAGCACCTGCGAGAAGTGCTAGAACCACTTACTATATAACATGTGTTCTAAGTTAGAAATGCTAACTAGCCTAAATACTGCAATCCCCAACATCCCATATGGTCCCCCGAGCCTGCCAGGAGCAACTGAGCATAGAGCCAGGAGTAACGCCTGAGTGCTGCCGGGTGTGACCCAAAAACAAAAAACAAAAGACCACAGCCTCTGCTGGAGCAATAGCACAACAGTAGGGCGTTAGCCTTGCACGTGGCCAACCTAGGACAGTCCTGGGTTTGATCCCTAGCATTCCATATGGTCCCCTGAGCCTGCAAAGAGCGACTTATGAGCACAGAGCCAGGAGTAACCCCTGAGTGCTACCAGGTGTGGCCCCAAAACAAAACAAAGGCCACCATCTCATTAGCTCTTCAGCCTTGTCATGCTCTTTCAAGACAGTTATCAGGGGCTGAAGAGAGAACATAGGTTAAGATAATGGTAAAGAAGCACTTGACTGACCCTGGTTAGCATCAGGTCAAATATAGTCCCCCAGAGCACTCCTGGGGTCATTCCTGAGCAGAAAGTCAGCAAGTCCCTAAGAACCAGTGGGTAAGAACAACAACAAAAACTCAGCTATATGAAAACAAAAACAAACAAACAAAAAAACCTGTTATTTGGACCAAAATGAGTTCTTCCCAGAGTATACTGAATCCGCTAGTAGGCAGTATGAAGCAGAACCACAGGTTTGTTTTCTACACTATTTCTGGACTGTACAAATTTGATAACTGTCTACCTACCATTTAAAAGAATCCTGCTTATGAGGATTAAATGAAGTGTGTAAAGTGAATTAGAGATACTCAACACTTTTAAATAACTGGTAAACAAAAGAGGATGGCGTTCCTGCAAACTATGCTTATGATCATGCTGCCCCCCTGTGGCGAGTAAGCAGCACAGCAAAGAAGCTTCCAAATAAGCCTGGTGAGAGAAATCAATCTATATGGGTATCTGAGGTTATGGATACACTGCACTAGGTGCCTTTTTTTTTTTTTTCTCCTAACCTTGAGTGAGCTTCTTTTATCCTTGAAATATTCAACTAATACTTCTCAATAAGTGTACTTATTAAAATGCATATATTAAGTCCCTGAGCGTCATCATGAGTGATTTAACCAGGATTTACTGAGCTTGCAAAAAATTTTAAAAATGAAGAAAAAGGTGAAATTGGAGCAATAGAACAGTGGAGTGGGTAGGGTAGTCCTCTGGGGACAGTATGGGAACGTGATTGGCTGTATGTAAGGCAAGTACCCTCTCTCCACTGTACTATTGCTCTGGTCCCTCATCCCCCAATCTGGCCAACTAGCTAAAAGGCTGGAAGATGATCCAGGAATTAACTGGTGTTAATTAACAAAAGTCAAGTCAGGAAACTATTCACCTAATCACTGATTTATTACAAAGGACGTTATTCAGAAACAGCCAAATGGAAAAGATGTGCATAGGCCAAGATATGAGGAAAGGGTGTGAAACTTCATGTTCCTTTGAGGTGCACCATTCTGCCCCAGTCTCCATGTGATCACCAATCTGGAAGCTCTCATGTCCTAGAATTGGTTGAATTGCTAAATATTAGCACTGGAGCAATTAATTGTTATATATGGAAGCCTTTAGAATAGTTCTGTATAATATCCTTATCTCTGCCTGTTGTCCCACCTACGACCTTCCAGGTGGGGCACTATTGAGAGCCTAATAGTGTTCTAGCAAGGTGCTCAGGGTCTTTGGGGGCAGCTAACCAGACAGCTCCAGGTTTTTGGAGCTGGTGGTAGGCTGACAAAGGAGTCTGTATCCAACCTTCTTGCATTTTTACCCTCCTGTCTGTGTGGATTATTTGCCACGGATAAATATTACCAAGATATCTTCCCCCTCCAAGGGGATAGGGGAATGGGAATCAATTTCTCATTCTGGGAGCTTTTTGAGGATCCATTAATAACAAGTCAAGGAGTAAATCTGACACAGCAATTAATGACTAGCTTTTCTTTTTCTAAGAGCTCTGGGGGTGGGTGAAACCATGAGTCCTTATTGGTTCTCCAGACAAGTTTTCTTAGATTAAAAACTTCAATACATAAAACATATGATTTATCATTCTCAACATTTAGGAAACTCCAAGGGTTTGGGGAGAGTCAGGAACTATAAATGATAAATATGTAAGATATATTTTGGTTATGTGAATAACAGTATGTTGGTTTGGGCACAACCAATAGTACTCAGGCCTTATTCCTGGTTGAGCAGTCAGGAATCATTCTTGGCGGGGCTCAGGAAGGGAGCCAGGGATTGAACTTGGGGGTTTACTGCAGGGAGGGCAAGCACCCTGTTGTACTTTCTTATTAGGCCCTTATCTACCCAAATTTCTTACAAATCACGGTATTTGGAGCCATTCAGATGAGAATCTGGCTACCCAGCTTGAAGTGTAGATGGTATGCATGTATTAAACTAAGAGACACAGAAGAGTGAATTGTGGAGTAAGGTCAATTCATGGTTTTAAATTTTTGAGTTTGGGAGCTATGCCTGGTGGTGCTCCATACTCTGCACTCATGGAACACTATTAAATCACTTGGGAGACTATATATGATGCTAGGGATCAAACCCAGCAATACATATAGTGGTACCCTATCCACTGTACTATTGCTTTAGTCATAACTTTGGAAATGACTAGCGTAAGTGGGTTTTAATCATATGCTAGAGGACTGAAGTGCCAGATGGAGTAAAGTATCTAGATTCAGGCGCTGATTTGGGCGTTAACTTTGGGCCAAAATATATGTGAAACTATGAGTGTCAGATCATGCAGGCAGTCCTGTTCTTGGATGAATCTAACAAATAATTCTTAGAAATGGGAGTAGAAGACAGCTCTTCCCTGACTCTATTCCACCAAATGTATTTGGGTCTGTGGGAGAGGCAGAATATAAGATGCTGATGAGATGCAGGAATGGGAATGAGACTCTGAAACTCTATGGTGGCCAGATCCAAAGAACTACTTCCTGCTCCTGGATCAGTAGAAAACAAGACAACATCACAGAGACAGTTCAGACCAATAAAGGTTGAGAGATATTTATTTTCTTTAAACAAGGTCATAAATAACAAATAAAGTAGGTCCCAGACTCCAGACCGTGCATCTGGACAGGGAGAGGATTGTTGGGTGACAGTGGACAGCATGTCTTTTGCAGCACACAGGAATGATGGGTCTTCAGAGCCTCCCTCCTGCCTGGAAAGGGGCGTTGGGGATGGGGGGTGCACTGCTGTGATGAAACAGTTGAAAAAAAAGGCAAAGATTGAGGATGCTGGGGTGTTCTATGAAGAGTGACATGGATTTCACAAGTGAAGATAAGCTATGGGTCTAGAAGAGGCAAGTGGGCACTCTGCATACCTCCAGGGACCAATGATGAAAAACAATGGTACAGCTTTAGGCTGTGGCTTTGTGCATGGGCTACACTTAACCCAGATTGCACTGTGGCAGGTGAGGGGGCCCTGGAGCAATCTGGCCTCAGCCCAGGCAGATGCCCAGTGGGATGGGACGGGGATGCTCCCACATGGGAGGCCGTGTGCTTCAAATGGCTGGACCTGATTTTCAGCTGGTTTCTTGTGATGCTCTCCACCTCCCTCCCCTCCCTGTAAAAAAAAAAAAAAGAGAGAGAGAGGGAGGGAGGGATTTGGGCCTCTCTGGAAGAGTAAGACTAGGATAAAAATTTACCTGACTGGCATTGTTTAAAAGAAAAAAATAATCAACCCGTTCATGGTCTATCCTGTAAGGCAGGGCAGGGCCATGGTAAGAACAATTCCAAGGAATGGAGGTCCCTGAGTCTGGGGAGACATGTGGACCCAGGTGCATTGACCAGTGCCAGGAAAAGGGACCCAGGGTAGCAGTTCTAAAAAGTGGCTTCACCCTTGGCAAGGCAGGGAGAACAGGCAAGGAGCTCCCACTCAGGGCCGGGGTCAGAACTGGGGACCTTGGCTGGGGAGGCCAGCTATGGTCAAGGACCCTGAAAAACAATGCATTTGGCAGGAACACACACAAGGATTCATACATCTGGGGATGCCCATCTATAGGGAGCCGGTGTCATGTGGCTGGGCAGGGTGGTAAGGAGACAGCGGCATCACAGTGGCCTCTGGTGCAATGTATTTATAACAGCTTAATGTTGAAGGAGGGAAGGATGGACAGCAAGTCTCTAACAGCCAGGAAACACACTGTGAAAAATGAAAGAAAGAAATAAAACCAAAGTGACAATCACTAAATTTCCTCCCACTTTCCCTACCTCCTCCAAGGGGTCCTCCCTTCTGACCACCATGGCCCACTTTTCCCCAGTCCTACTCAGAGTAAGACAGGGTCTGCTCACTCTGTACTGATGATTGGTCCAAGGCTCCAAATGATCCAGGGGCCCATCAATCACTGTTCGTTAAGAGAAATGAAATCTTTACTGATCTCAGGGGTCTCTCAATGGTCAGTTGCTGGAGAGGCATCGTCTTCCCAATGAGCACTCTACCCTGTCACCTTCATCTCCCTCCAACACTATAAGTTCTTTGCAGAACACTTCCACCTTTTCAAACTTCCTAAAGGTGGGTGGGGTCAATTTCCCCAATGTCCTCATCAAAGTCTGGTAAGGGACTTCTTAAGGGGCAGGCAGGCTCTTCCTCAAGCTTCAGGCTCCCCTGAGAATCAGGGTCCTCTACAAAAAAAGACTAGCAACAAAGTAGGACCAGGAATACATGATCTGGGTCACTGTGCTTCTCTGCCTCCTCATGTATAAGCCCACCTCTGTGTCCCCCCAACTAGACAAAGAGCTTTCAAGGATAAGGGGCATCCTTTCTTTGGTCCAGTATTTCCAAAGCAAACTAAGCAGACTGGGCATTGGGAGTGATTTGGGAGTAGTAGTGGTGGTGGTAGCAGGCTTGGGTACAATTTGGGGAACAATTTTTAATTGCTAAACTAAGGCAGATTTCCAGAATGCTAAGCTCAGTTGTAGGCAAATAAGCATGGGAAATTATTAGTCAAATAAGTTGGTCAAATTGTTTCTGAGACATTTGGTAAAACTAAAAGACAATTTTATTACTGTGTGTGAAGAGCTACTAGCCAGGGATGTTCTTAAACATTCCACAATACACAGAAGATTTTCCACCACAAAAAATTTTACCTGCCAACAAATGCCAATAGTGCTGAGGTAAAAACCCTGCTCTGGACTTCTTCACAACATCCACAGCCTGCTTAGCTTTCTGAGCAGAAAGACAGAAGGCGTACAAAACTTCTCTAAGATCCAGGGCCCGGAGAGATAGCACAGCAGTGTTTGCATTGCAAGCAGCCGATCCAGGACCTAAGGTGGTTGGTTCGAATCCCAGTGTCCCATATGGTCCCCCGTGCCTGCCAGGAGCTATTTCTGAGCAGATAGCCAGGAGTAACCCCTGAGCACTGCCAGGTGTGGCCCCCCAAAAAAACAAACAAACAAAAAAACCCCAAAAACTTCTCTAAGATCCTAGATCCTAGGAGAGAACGTATTCCCAGCCTTCACAAAAAAGGCACCTCTATATGTGTTCCTCATGTGGAAGATTAGGTACACTTTATTATTAGTTTTCATTTTGTTTTGTTTTGGGGACATATCCTGGCTCTCTGCTCAGGGATCTCATTCCTTGTATGGGCTGGGGAGTGCCACATGTGGTACCAGGAATATAACCCAGTCCAACCATGTTTAAAAGGCAGTGGCACACTATCTTTTCAGCTACCAGACACACTTTAATCTCAAATCTTCAGCAAAGGCCCATTGGGCCATAGCCATAAAAACAAAGATTCATGTAGCAGTGCACATGCTGGGCTCTCTGTTGAGTCAAGATCCCAAACCATTCAGGAATAAGGCTAAGATATTTGGAATTATTTTTTGTTTGTTTTGGGGCCTCACCCGGTAACACTCGGGTTACTCCTGGCTATGTGCTCAGAAGTCGCTCCTGGCTTGGGGGACCATATGGGACACAGGGATCGAAACGCGGTTCGTCCTAGGTTAGCACTGGCAAGGCAGACACCTTACCTCTAGCACTACCGCGCCGGTCCCGATATTTGGAATATTTTGCAAAAGATTAGCAAAGTCTTTTCTTTTCTTGGTGTCAGTGGAGGTGGGGAATAGAATTTGTCAGCACCAATAGGTTTCTTAAGCTTTTTTATTTCCTTACCACTGAAATCCACCAATAGGCTCTGCAAACCTGTGCCGAATCAGGAAAGCAGCAACAGCTTCAGCTACCTGGGAAAGAGACATCCAGACCAGGAAGGTGAGGAAATTTGAATCAAAAGGACCAGTAGTTCTGATGAGGCTAGAAAACTTCCCTCAAGATCCTTGCTAGGTATGGCTCCAGAGAAATTAAGAGCAATGATGTAGCCATGTCTCAGAGGGATAGTATAGTGGATTCTCTCGTGAGGCTGAATCAGGGTCAATCTCTAATACCAATACAGTGCCCCAAGAACCACCAGGGGAGGGGAGGTATGGGGAGAGGAGAAGAGGAGAGAATGTAAAGAGCTTATTTATCTTAGAATTACAAAGCACTTTAACCCTATAGGTGGACCCGTATTAATTCCTTTGACTAAAGAGTCAATTCTAGCTAAGTCATTTCTTTATCTGTCTCACTTTTGGGGTAATGAAAAACTAAGCTTACAATTTGGACTCTAAAGTCCGAAAGAGCAGGGTGCTGGTAGTTCTGCGGCCCATACACAGCCAGTCAAGATGAAAACAGCTGGCAGAAGAGCCCTGGGGAACTGACGCTGTCCAATAGCAGCTGCTGCAGCCTGACTAGTTTTATATTCTGTGAAGTGCTTTCTATTTTATTCTCTAGTCATTTATTTGGTTTGGGGGCCACATCTGGCAGTGCATAGGACTTACTCCTGGTTCTGTGCTCAGGAGGATCAAGGGATCTGGGCAACATTAGGTGTCCAGGGATTGAACTTGGGTCAGCCTTGTGCAAGGCAAATGCCCTACATGCTGTACTACCTCTCTGGCCCCTGTGCTCTTTGAAGTCATTAGGCACTGGACTCACCTTGTCTGGGGCATCTTCATGGACTGCATGACCACACTGGGGTAGGACCTGCATCTGAAACTTCCCTAGAGAGGAAACAAATGCAGGCAACCTCAGGGGCTGAAATGCCAATTCTTAATCACAATGCAGTCTCCTAGACACTCTTAGGAATCCGAGACCTGCCCTTCCCCACAACCTTCCCTGCCCACACCCAAGTATCCCAAATATGACAACCTTGTACGAATCATTTTATTTTACCCTTTTTTTTTTTAATATGGAATGTTTCACGAATTTGCATGTCATCCTTGCACAGGGGCCATGCTAATCTTCTCTGTATCGTTCCAATTTTAGTATATGTGCTGACGAAGCGAGCACCATTTTACCCGTTCTTTCTGCAATTATTTAATAGGTATGTACTTTGGGGCAAGGCTAAAGAAATAGCTCCTGTCCTCAGAAAGCAAATTTAAATGCAGCAAATGTTCCTATGATAAAAATGAGCTTATGGAAAGAGCACAGGGAATCAAGGAAAGTTTCCTGCACAGGAAAAACAGCCTCTTCAAAGAAAATAGGCTGGAAGTGGTACCTGTTCTGGAAATAAGAAGTGTGATATATACTTGGAAAAGTGTCAACAATGAAGCTGGAAAGGTAAGTAGGGACCATAACCGTAAGGGTTTTTAAGCTATGTTAAAATTCTGAAGTTTATTATTATAGTAAATCACATTCTGAGTGTTTTAACAATGTGTAAGACACTACTAAATAAACACCTTTTCACAAGATCTTAATAAAACACTGTAAGCTTGCAATTACTATGACAGCTATTAAGTATAAGAAAGTTGATTGGTAAAGCAAGGTTCTTAATAAAAGGATTTGGGGAGCAGAAGCTCCCATAGCTAAAAAGCAAACTCTCAAAATCTCTACTCCATTTACAAACACAGGCTTAAGTACTATGGTCTTTCTGGTCCTTGATTCATAGCTCACAGTGCTTTGCAAAGTTTCAAAATCTTTTATCTGTATTTTTTGTTTCTGGGGCACAGCTGTTGTTGCTCAGAGGTTACTCTTGGATCTGCACTTGGGAATTACTCCTGGCAGTGATCTTATAGCCAAATGGAATGTCAAGGATTGAATCTATGTCTGTATCAAAGGCAAGTGTCCCACCCGCTCTCTTATCTCTCTGGCCCCATTATCTGCACACACCCCCAACAGGAGCCATAACTGACAGTGTTGGGAGGAAAGGTTTCATGTGATTCTTGCTAATGCTCTACTACTTTGAACTCTCTCCTTTTCTCACAGTTGAGAAATATCTAGTCTGATTCAAGGAGATTGAACCAAGGCCTCAATACATACCACTGGGTCACCTCCCTGGCTATCCATTTTTGGGGAGGTAAGTGAGCAACAAGAAGCATACCCAATCGAACTTGAGAGACCATATGATACTAGAATTAAATTTGATACTCCTACAAAACATGAACTCCTGCCCTTTGAGCACTCTTCCCACACCCCCAGTATCTAATTTTTAAATTGATTCTCAAATCCACTCTAAAATACAAGGCAAATATTGATGCCCCAACCCCCACCTTTGGGGCTTTTACTTTTTTACTCTGTGAAATCCTTCTTGTGAGATGAAGAAACTAAAACCATTCATTTTAGTAAATTAACATGAATGATCCAACCTCATCCTCTCTTCTATGTTTAAAAGCACTTTCATGCATTCATATCCAAACACAGAGCAATCTGTGCTTAAGTAAGTCTTGTATTAATAAATGATAGAACAAGAAGATTCCAAACCTAGAATTTGACTGGCTCTATTAGGCAAGTTTCAGAAAAGAAGGGATGCATTTTTAACACTTCAATGGAAGAAATCAGGTATACATACATTAATATAGGTAATTCTCACAATTCTTCTATGAGGTGATATTTCTAAACCAAATCTCCCATCATTCAGATGAAGAACCTTTAGGATCAGTGAATTATTTGTGAAAATTGCACCATGAGTAAGCAGGTGGTTTCTAGGATTCTGTAATTAATGCAGCAGGTTTAAACACAGTACTGAGAAGGCTGTAGTTTATAATCTATGTCAGCCTAGCCATACTGTTTTCAGAGACATCCGTCCTCCATGTCATTTATTCTCTATATCCATGACACACTTCGAAAGGGAAGATGATCTTGGCATAATCCTTACTAGAGGAAATGGTGTCTATTAAAGAATCACGAATGTTTCCTGAATATGAAACTTCACCACATTTTGTCACTTGAAATTTACACAATTACACTAAAACCCATCATTTCTATTTTGCAAGGATAAATTCAGATTAAAGAAGTTAGCAATTTACTCATTCTACAAAAACCTTTAACAATGATATAAGCCAGGACCATCTGATTCTAAGGCTGGTGATCTACACTAATTCCAAATGCTATCCCAGGGCACTAACAGTAATACAGGTAGGTCTAGTTAAAACGTCAAAGTGCTCAGCATCAGGTAGACGACTTGTGCAGAAAAGGTGCTCAGGAAAGACCTGCTTGAACTGAATTCAAAAAAGGGAATGGAAGCTCAGAATAACCAACACCAGTGCCATAAAAATCATACAGCCCCAGCTTAAGACTATGCTCCAAACCTCACCATACTACGTTACTGAAGAAAGAGAAAGGTCTGAGGGGCTGAAAAATTATTCAGGAAATTTGAATTAAAAAGAGAGAGGAATATTGTTCCCTTTTTCATAGAGCTTGAGGACATCAAAGGAACAGTTTGAGGGGTCAGGAGTTGAAACAGATGACAGTTAGGCCTGACCCGAAAGCCCACACTCTCTTCACTGCTTCAGACTCTCATCTTAGAACATTAATTTCCACAAGATTTGTTCCTCCTCTGACCTCATTAAAGGACTCACGACAATTTCTTGATGACTTACCTTGCATTTGACCAATAGTCAGATCTTTATCCAATCTATCAACACCTAGAACAAGAGAATTCTTAAGTAGCTTGTTAGAAAATATGTGAAGTAGATCTCTGTTATTAAAGTAAAACTTAGAAAGTTGTATACAAGATGGCATTCTAGATTTATGTTCAAGTTGAGTCTACTCCCTGAGGCTAGATTCTCATTAAAAAAAAAACCAACCAAAACTTTCTAGGTTCCCCTGCAATCATTTTGTTCATTTAAAACAGCTTACTTTTTTTCTTAATAGAGAGCATAACCACTGGGGTCCCTAGTGCTGGGGGGATGGGACGGGACATGGCCACTCATTGATGATGGGCCTGGTGTTATGGCCATGATTTATTTACTCAGGGGCCACCAGGACAATACCCAGAGATGCTCAGTAGGCAGCCATATGGTACCAGAAATTTAACTCAGAGTTTGTACATGGCAGGTAAGTACTCTACTACCTGAACTATTTTCTTTATAATCTGAATATCCTTATAGCACTGAGAGATAGCTGAGATGACAAGACAAAGAAGTCAAATAGAAAATCAGACTATCCTAAATACATGCACCATGGGGGAGGAGAGAAAGCACTGACAAGGAGTTACTTAAGTGACACCAGAACTGCATTACTATAGACTGAGTTGTGGTCTTCAGAATTCATATGCTGAAGTCCCAATTTATAATATGGAATTAGGGATAAAGAATCAAGATTATTTGAGGTGCTAGGGACCCCAGACCAGCATTTTCCTTTTTCCTGTGCCACGTAAGGACACAATAAGGCAGCTACCTGAAAGCCCATAAGAAACTGCTCATCAGAACTCAACCATGCTGGAGCCCTAATCTGAGACTCCCAACTCCTGAACTAAGATTAATTTGTTGTTTAAGCCACCCACCCTAGGGTACTTTGCTATTAAAGTCAAAGATAATTAAATCATTTCTATGTATAATCACAGACATATATATATATATAAAGACTTACCAGCCAAGAGCAGCAATTTAGGAATAGGACAACTAAGAAAGAGATTGGATAAGCCTCGGAACCAGCCATCCCAGTATTTTTCTGTTTTTGCCAGTTCAATTCTCCAAGTATATGGATGATCTTTCTTGGTCTAGAGGAATAAGAGCAAGTTTTGAGTTTAAGAACCCGTAAGGGAAAAAAAATAAAAACTAGGTCCCTGGGTAAAAGAAGAGGGAAGAAAAGTAGCACTTGTTAATTATTATTATTATTATGTCTCAGGCATTTAAAAATTTTTGAAATTAAACAACCGCCATGATTCACAAAGTAACAATATCTTTTTGTTTGGTTTTGTTTTGTTTTGGGGCCATACCTGGCAATGCTCAGGGGTTACACCTGGCTCTCTGGTCAGAAATAACTCCTAGCAGGATCTGGGGATCATATGGAATGCCAAGGATTCGAACCACTATTGGTCCTGGGTAAGCAGCTTGCAAGGCAAATGTCCTACTTGCTGTGCTATCTCTCTGGCCCAGTAACAATATTTTAATAGCCATCACATGGAGCTCTCTTCCTCCCACTACCTGATACCTTGACACAGTTCAAAACTCTGTGGTTGTAATTTAGACACATGTTTTCAAGGGAGGTCTAGACATCTTCTTTTACTAAGGTATATATATATTTTGGTTTTTGGGCCATACCCGGTGATGATCAGGAGTTACTCCTGGCTATGTGTTCAGAAGTCGCTCCTGACTTGGGGGACCATATGGGATGCTGAGGGATTGAACCACAGTCTGTCCTAGGCTAGAGCTGGCAAGGCAGAAACCTTACCTCTACCATGCCGACCCCAAAGTATATTTTTTTGATTCACTGGTAAGATCATCCTATGTTTGACTTTCTTCTAGCTTACTTCACTCAACATGGTATCTTCCGGTTCCAAACATTGTAATATATATTTAATCCTTAAACCTTGTGATACAAGTTAATGTTATAATTTCTATCTTAACATAAGTATACTATGTACTTCTATTAGAGCACATAGGAAATTTTCTTAAAATTGCACAGCTATACAATGGAAGAGCTCTTATATCCAACTAGAAAAATAATACATTATCAAAAAATAGTTTAAAAATTTGACACTATTGGGGCCCGGGAGATAGCATGGAGGTAAGGCGTTTGCCTTTCATGCAAAAGGTCATTGGTTTGAATCCCGGTG
>PVKC010011761.1:0-24381 GCA_004027635.1 Crocidura indochinensis | reverse complement strand
CATATGGGGCACCGGGATTCGAACCGATGACCTTTTGCATGAAAGGCAAACGCCTTACCTCCATGCTATCTCCCGGGCCCCTAATTCTTTTTTTTAATAATATATTTTATTTAAACACCTTGATTACATACATGATTGTGTTTGAGTTTCAGTCATGTAAAGAACACCACCCATCGCCAGTGCAACGTTCCCATCACCATTGTCCCAAATCTCCCTCTTTCCCCTCCACTCCCCGCCTGTACTGTAGACAGGCTCTCCATTTCCCTCATAGGTTCTCATTTTTAGGACAGTTCAAAATGTAGTTATACTTAATTCTTAACCTCTTCCTTTTACTCTTGTCCCTAGTCCTACCTTCCAATTTTCACAGATATTCTCATTGAAGAGTTGTTGTTAAAACAGTACCTTTGTGTGATACAATTATTCCCGGAGTTTAGAACATGAATATTTATACCATTTTTAAGCATAATCCAATAAAAATATTGATTGGTAAAAAAGAATGGTCTCTGTGGATTATTATGCTCAAAGATAAATTTCACCCTTAGGAGAGAGTAAATAAACCTAGAGGATTCCCGACTTTTATCTAACAACCCATTGTACACCTTTGTTGTACTCTTTCCCAGCCAGGCCAGAGAAAAAAACTGTTCATTAGAGAAATAAATCTTTTTTTATTTTGTGGGTTTTTTTTGGGGGGTTTACACTGGTGGTACTCAGGGATTATAGGGGATACCAAGGATCAAACACAAGTCAGTCCTGGGTCAGTTGTGTGCAAGGCAAACACCCTATTCACTGTGCTGTTGCTCCGACATTGACCTTTTCTTATATAACTGTCACTGAAGTATAGATTTATTTATTTTTTGCATCTTATCTTTTGAACATTGACCTGCTTGTACCAAGCACCTCAATTTAGGTTTGTACACATAATTGGAAATTTATGTCATGCTGTTTTTCAAATGTTTCAAATGCCATGAAAATATTTTAATGAAACAAAGGACACTTTCTATATGTTGTCACTTATATTCTAGATGACCTTGCCAAGTTGCCAATTTACCTCATTTTTGGTTGTTGTCTATTAAATAGCAATGATGACTCACTTCCCTCCTAATATGTTATTAAAATACAAAAGCAGTATTCTTCCTATGAATTATTATATATCACTTTTTTATAAAGTAACATTTTCTTTAAACTTCTAATCAAGCTAGAAAGTCTCCTCTTAAGCATGCTTGAACATTTCATATCATTTTATTTGTAGAAACCACCGGTAATTAGTTAAGATTTGGAATTCATCGTCACAGCTTGTTCTGTCTAAGCTCTCACCCATATGAACTGCACTCATTTCCTTTGCACAGCTTGACCTTTTCTAATTAATGCACAGGATCGCCTAACTGCAACGCACATGGGCGTGCTGTGCCTATCAGGAACTGTGTAAAAGTTCCAGCTCTCTGAATTTTCCAACACTTGCATAGGCAATTTTTATAAAAGTCTTTAAATCTTAAGCCTGTTGGCTAATATCCCAATTATTCTAGGTTCATTATTTCCTTTTTAAAAGTAAATATTATTTTGCCTAGTTAACGTTATTATATTATACTTAACTATATTAAGAAAATACTTTTTTAATTCTTCCCAAGTTAAAACTTTCCATTGTTGACTATAATTGATATGTTTAAATTAACTTAAACTGATCAATATGATTATCGTGAGCAAATGCCAAACCAACGCAGCTTTAGGTCACACAAAATTTTAAGTTAGACAGTGCTTCATTTACACAAATGCACCATTTCAAAGACCTTTGATTCATATAGTTGTTTTTCTCTCTCTTTTTAAAAATATTATATGCTTTATTTTTATTTATTTATTTGTTTTGGTTTTGGGGTCACACTAGGCAGTGCTCAGGGGTTACTCCTGGCTCTATGCTCAGAAATAGCTCCTGGCAGGCTCGGCGGACCATATGGGGTGCCAGGATTCGAACCACCATCCTTCGGCATGCAAGGCAAAAGCCCTACCTCCATGCTATCTCTTCGGCCCCTATTTTTCTCTTATTAGTAGCTCCTTTTCACCATAGTGTGGATGACCCTGTGCTTATATCAACATCTTTATGGCATGGATCCTAGAATTAGGAGAAAAATAAATATTCAAGAACATAAAATTGTTCAAAACAACAACAACAACAACAACAAACAACAACAACAACACATGGGCCTGAGCGGAGGCAGAGCGATAAGGTGTTTGCCTTGTACAGGGCTGACCTAGGACAGACCTTGTTTCCATCCCCTGCGTCCCATATGGTTCCCTCAAGCCAGAAGCAATTTCTGAGAGCAAAGCTAGGAGTAGCCCCTAAGTATCACCACGTGTGCTCCCCCCCCAAATAAACAAACAAGAACAACAATAACAACAAAAATTCTCCAGGCCATGCATGCGAAGTTCTATATTTTGTTTTGGGGCCACACCCAGAAGTGTTCAGGGGTTACTCTTGGCAGTGCACTCAGAAATCACTTCTGGCAGGCTCAGGGAATAATAGGGATGCTCTAGATGGAATTTAGATTAGCTGCTTGAAAGTCAAGCTCCCTACTCGCTGTGACCCCTCATGTGAGGTTGTTGGCTTGATCTCTAGCACCATATGGCCCATCAACTACTTCCAAAAGTAGTCCAAAAGTTGGGAGGGGTACTGACAAGTAGGAAAACTTATATGAATATACACATATATTAAAATATACATACCCAGAATTTTTTTTACATATTTGTAAATACCAGCACATTTTTCTTAAACCTACCATCAATTCAACATAAATTGCAACATACCTAATTAATGTATGTTATTGCTTATTCCCAGAAGTGCAATGTATTATATACAACTTAAATAACAATTTAGCGATCCAGAGTGATGCACAACAGGGAGGGCATTTGCCTTGCACAAAACAAACCTGGGTTAGATCCCTGACATCACATAGGGTCTCCAGAGCCTGCCAGGATAGATTTCTGAGTACAGAGCCAGGAGTAACCTCTGAGGGCATCTGGGTATGCCCCACCCAAAAAAACATGAAAAAATTAAAAAAGTAATGAATCAATCTATCTCAAGGGGAAAAAATGTTTTTAATGCAGTTTCTGGGACCTGACACCCAGCTAACCCTTTCTGAGAAAAATAGACACACCTTGTAAAGAGACTCCTTGGATATCAAGGAAGTATTTTATTGCTCTTTTAGATATGAGATCAGCATATTTCAAATGAGAAATGAGTATCATACATCTTATAATAATGTAAATGGATATTTCAATTCCTAATCTCTTGAAATAGAAGAAAATGAAGATAGATTTATAAGTGGAAGTAGAAAGGAAAACCAACTTACTCTGCATTATAATTTTCAAAAATTTTAATGCTTGGGTGTAAGCTAAAAATGGCTAAAAGAGAAATTTAAAAAGAAAAAAATAGGAGGTATAATATACAGAAAAATATGATGCATTGGAAATGTAGACATGCACAAGACTGGTTATATTTAACATTGGATTAACATTTGGATCTGCATCATTATGCTTTGCTTCTTTAGACCAACACCCTTAGAAATGCCTTCTCTGGGCTTTTGAGCATTTCCCTAAGAAAGCTATGCAAGCTTGCTATGCAATTGTCCACTCTGGTGATGTGGTTCCTGCCGTGTTTTCCTGTAGTTCAGGTTTTTGGCTGATGATCTTCTCTCAGAAACTGCCAGAAGGATGCCCAGAGAAGCCTCTGCTAATTGTGTCCCTTGTGAAATCACTGTCCTATGACAAGGGTGCTGCATTGGAATGTTCTCAAAGTGGCTACCTCTAAAGTTAGAGAGTGTCTGGATTCATGTAATGCTGTCAAATTGTATCTCTCCCCAACTTCAAGCCTCAAGTTGTCATGTTTGTTCCTAAGCAACGTTGCTCATTTTCATTGTCTACCAAATACACAAGAGCAGAATATTGCCTTTTCATTTCCGATCTTCTCTGGTAGTAGCGACAACCAAAATGAGTATAAATATAATAAAATATTCCACCATATAAAAGTGGCAAAGGAAAAGTCTATTTATTTAGGCTAAACTAATTGCCAAACTATATATTATGAGTTACAGAACTATACATTTTATTTCTATATAGACACTTGTCTGCCCTCTTGTCTACTAAAACTCACCCAAGAACATATATATTTGAAATAAAATAAAATTTTATCTTATATCTAGAACATAATTTGGCAAGTATAACTATTAATATTGTTTTTTTATAAATGTATACTTTAAACATGTCTCTTCCTATTCTGAAATAATTACTATGTGTTTAATAAATATATCTAAAAAGCCTTTTTTAGCTATATTTTAATAATAATAATATTATCATTGTAATCATAGAGATAAATAGTAGGTCTAGATAATCTGGAATATTTTAGCAATTATAAAATAATTATAAAATATTGTGTAATTATAATTATTAAAATAATTATAAAATGATACAAATATATATAGCAATTATAAAAAGTGATTAAAATGTAATTGCATATTTATGTTTTTAGTTATCTTCTTTTTTTTTTGGCCACACCCGGTGACGCTCAGGGGTTACTCCTGGCTATTCGCTCAGAAGTCGCTCCTGGCAGGCACGGGGGACCATATGGGGAACCGGGGGATCGAACCATGGTCCGTCCTAGGTTAGCGCAGGCACCTTACCTCCAGCACCACCACCCTGGCCCTGTTTTTAGTTATCTTGTTTTAAATTTCTTTTCTCAATTAGCATTCAGTACAGTGACATTGTGACGTGAAAACGGTACATAACTCTGAAACTAGAATTTATAGCTCATCATTTTGCTATGAAACAGGTGGCATAAAATTTTTGGAATTCTGATATTTTATATAAAATAAGATTAAATAATTCAAAGATTTTTTGGCCTAGTTAGCTGAAAAACACATTTAAAATGTTATTGCTGGAGATATAGAATTGATCTTATTTACAACCTGTGTAATAAGGCCATTTTGTAAGAACATATGGTCAACTTTGACCTCTGTTGATTGTCTTTTGAACATCAACCATCCATACTTAATTCTCTCCCATAGTGCTGAATATATACTAGAATATTTTAGAGTGAAATATGATTTTATAGCATCTTTAGAAGAAAAATGGAATTAAATATATAAGTTTATACAATTTTAAAGCATTGACTACTTATGTTTAATGTAAAGAGTGTGGGATTAGAACTGGCTCCTTACCATCAGGAAAACAACTAAATTACAAATCATGTGGGCTTAAAAAATGGAAAATCAGTCGATTTAAAAGCCATGCTTACAGTATGGTCCACTTCTCCACATTGTGTTGAATTCCTTTAGTACCTGGAGTAAAGGTTGGTGGTAGAGTACTTATGACTTTAATACTGTTGCTAAATCCTACTAGAGTTCTCCCCAATTGATGTTCCAGTGGAACATCTGTTTTATTACCAGAGCTAAAACCAAGCTTACTAACCTAGGTCATTCTGGAAAATGGTTATGGGAATTCAGTTATTTTATGAACTTTTGATAGGGGAAGTGACTTTCTCTGACCCTCACAAGTAAGTGACTTTACAGCATGCTGTTTTGGAACTGGATAGTGAGATTGCATTTTGTGCTTGGAAGAAGTCTGACACAGAAGCAGAACATTTTTTTTTTAAATTTTAAGTCACACCCAGTGACCCTTAGAGGTTACTATTTGCTATTAGCTCAGAAATGGCTCCTGGCTTGGGGGACCATATTGGACTCTGGGGGATGATAGAAGGTCTGTTCTGTGTCAGCCGTGTGCAAGGCAAACCCCCTTACCCTGAGCCATTGCTCTGGCCAGTTTAAAAAAAATTAAGTCTGCTACTGAGTCACATGCAGAATTTTTGTGGAAACTGCCAGATGCTATCCAAAGGCAGATTAAAGACAATAAAATACAGCATCTCCTGACAAAACTGATAGCTTTTGAAAATGCCAATGAAGATTTTCAGGCTATTTTACATATTTTACATACCATTAGAGAGAGAGAAGCTATGATTTCAACAGGTTTTAGAAATGTCATATGAATAGTTTTTAAGGTCCATATAAATGCTCAGGAGACTGCTTTAGCAAACTACTCTGTACATAGGCAAATTCTAGGGAACCAGACAGATCTAGTTATTCTTCTAGAGGAGTGACGGCCCCCATAATATTTACTGTCCAAGAAGGCCACAAGGACTTTGTCTATGCTGTGGCAGAGGATTCTATTAGGCTGGAGATTGTGTCTCATCTTTTGATCGTGTCTCTAGTATCTGGGGAAGAATTCCAACCCAGACACATGAGTTTATTTCAAATGCTTTAACTGTGGAACTAGGACATTTGTGCAGCAACTGCAAGATTCCTCCTGGACCTGCCCCTCAAGTCTGAGACCTTATCATTCTGTCTCAAGAAACTGGGTCAGAGGTCAATTCCATATCCAGCAAAATCAGGAAACCTTTTCATTGGCTATTTAGCTTCCCGGCCTGGTTCTGGAGACCTGCAAACCATAGACCCATTAAAGTATGCTAATTCAGGAAACTGTGTTCTGGATACTTTCTTCCTGAGACGCTGACATAGTACCAGTACAATGCCCTTACAAACTAAGATCTGGCATAAAAGTCACAAACTTTGGGTTTTATAATGAGCAAAAGTAGTCTGACAATTAAAGGTAATTATTTTTATCTGGGAATTATTGACTCTCATCACATTGAATGAGTTCTTATTGGATAGTTCTTATTGGATATCTTATTGAATAGTTCTTATTTCTGATTCTACAGTTTAGACTTTTTAGTTGTTTTTTTGTTTGTTTGTTTGTTTTGGTTTTTGGGCTACATCAGGCAGTGCTCAGGGGTTACTCTTGGCTATCTGCTCAGAAATAGCTCCTGGCAGGAATGGGGGACCATATGGGTTGTTAGGATTCTAACCAACCACCTTAGGTCCTGGGTCTGCTACTTGCAAGGCAAACACCGTTGTGCTATCTCTCTGGCCCCCAGTTGGGAGTTTTAAAAACTGTGAAAACATAGCTCAATTTTTTTACTTTCTAATGTTATGCCTGGCCATTTAGACCACCACAGAGTCAGTGATTTTGGAAGAACAAACTCCCATGAGTCTGTTAATACTTCAGTAGCTGTTATTGTTAAGCTTAAAGAACACCCAATATTATCACTTGAAATTCATTACAAGGAATTTGAATGCATGTTTGACTCAGGCATAGGCATTTGTAATATATATATATATATATATATATATATATATATAGAGAGAGAGAGAGAGAGAGAGAGAGAGAGAGCATCTGCCTGGAATGTGCTAGCCTAGGATGGACAGTAACTTTGATCCCCAAGTCCCATATGGTCCCCAAAGTCAGTAGCGATTTCTGAGCACAGAGTCAGGAGTAAACCCTGAGCATCACTGGGTGTGGCTCAAAAACCAAAATAAGTAAATAAATAAATAAATAAATAAAAATAACCCCAGAAACAGTTCAGACTTTGCCTTTAATTCAATATTTGGGCTTTGTTTTGGAGCATACCTCAGTATGCCGCCAGAAAAAAATATCTCAGTAAAATCTAAGAATTCTCAATGATTTTCAAAATATTGTAATGATATTAATTGGATCCATCACTCTCTCTGAATTCCAAACTTAGAGCTTAGCAATTTATAAAGCACCCTGGAAGGTGCTTTAAATACAGATGTAAGTAACCCCAGCTGTTTAAGTTGAAAAGCCCAAACGTATTTGGATTTCTTCATGGATTGACTCAAAAAGTCTTAACTTTTCATGTTCACAACTGAAGATAAAATGCGGCTAATAATTTTTGTGACTCCTAAATCTCCTCTTGGAGTTATTGATTAGTTCTCTTCTCTTTGTTATTTTGGAGGGGTTTTAGTATCAATGGTTGTAATTCTCTGAATATTTGAGCAAACCTAATTATAGACCCATCTGGTCCTGGACTTTTATTCATAGAGATATTCCTCATTATTGTTCCAATGTCCTTGCTTCTGATGACCTGATTAGGCTTTCTACTTTTTCATTCTGTTTTTCAGGCCTATAGTCTGTAATGGGGTTATGTTATATATGTGTTTAATATACAGGCCCTTGATTCTGACTTATGTATACATTTTTACCTATAAGCTCTGAGAGATAACTTTTTTTTATTTTTAAACTCACAAAAACTAGCAACTACCACAAGAAGTTAACTTTTTATCTTAATCAACTAGATTTTGGAAATTGACTTAGGACTTTTCACTCTTAAAGGTGGGGTTTAAAAGGATGAAGAGAAATTGATCTAAGAAATATAGACATGATTCTAATGACCAAACAAAGTGAAGTATTAGAGCACATGGTTTCAGATAATCACTATTACAATCATGCATATAACCAAGATTACTCAGAAGAGGTGATGTCAGGAAGTTAAGATTCAAAGATACTTTCTTCATAAGCTCTATAATTTTGTATAGCCTAAAAATATTAACACAGAATGTCTAACTATTTATTTTCATTTTTGCAAATAACTAATTGAATTCCAATGTCAAATGTAGTATAAAAACATCAACTGTCAGTTTAATAATTTTTTTATAATTACAAATCATATTATCAGTATAGAAAAAATATATTGATCTTTGTTCTTTCTGTATATTTAGAAATGTGTTAAACATTAGTTCTAGACAAAATATATAACTGATCATGCAAATTTTTTCAAAAATATATCTAAATTGTGTTTACTTGGCTTTCCTTTTTAAATTAAAAGTAATACTGATGTGTACTGATGGGTTAGTAAAGAGACTGATTGCCCAGTGTATTACTAATATGGGGCTACCGTAGGTGAAATCAGCCAACGTGAATATCTGTGGATTGGCATGATATCACATAGTTTGGAAATAAAAAACCATGGGGCCCGGGAGATAGCATGGAGGTAAGGCGTTTGCCTTTCATGCAAAAGGTCATTGGTTCGAATTCCGGTGCCCCATATGGTCCCCTGTGCCTGCCAGGAGCGATTTCTGAGCATGGAGCCAGGAGTAACCCCTGAGCACTGCTGGGTGTGACCCAAAAAAACCATAAAAAAAAAAAAAGAAAAGAAAAACCTGGATGGCCACTGTAATGCTAATGCCACCTGGTATTAGAGAAGGAATCTAGAAGCTCACTTATGTAAAGTAAATGTTCTGCAACTGATTAACATCCTCAGCCTTTTTGGTATGATGCTAGATGCTAAATTCAAGGTTATTATATTTCATTTCCAAAGTAACATACAGCCAAAAAGGGGGTAGTGTTGTGATTGACATTTGGTAGCACCTATGTCTAACCAGCCATTTCAACAACCATTCTTTTTCCTGGTGATCTCTACACAGCCCTAATACTAAAATAAACAGTGAAGAGAATTCAGCATCAGTAGAATCTATAGCAGTAACCATGCAGAGGAGACTGAGACCCCAAGAACAGCATGCCCCTGCATGACCCTAATCTTTAAATTCCCCAATCCTTGAGCCAGCAACAGAGCACTGAACTCCTAGGAGAATTGCTAAAAAAGAAAAACAACAACAAGGGCTGGAGCAATAGCATAGCAGTAGGGCATTTGCTTTGCATGCAGCTTGCCCAGAATGGACCTGGGTTCTGTCCCAGGGTCCCATGTAATCACCTGAGACAGGAGCAATTTCTGAGTGCATAGCAAGTAATTTCTGTGCCAAAATAAAACAACAAACTTCCCAAAAGATGAACAACAATAACAATAAAAAAAAAAAAAAAACTCCAAATGGCAAATGGTGGGTGAGGCCTTAAGCAGTAATGAAAATATCTTCGCATAAAGTTTCTAAAGATAGGAGTCTGGCACAATGACTCAGTCCCAGGGAAAGCTGTGAACTGTGTAACATGGAAGGAAACACTTGCATGGCCTAGTTAGCCTGTTGCAGATATTAGCACCAATATTCTGAGCAGAGAAAGGGCTAAATGAGGCTGGAGGACCTGTGATTTGTCTATACAGGCAGCAATAGTGATGGTCAGAGACACAGGCTACAATATGCCAACAATGACAGTGAAGTCAGGGAATTCCTCAGGTGAGCAGAGTTGGTCTGGCCCTGGCCACCATTCCTGAGTAACACAGTCAGTCTTTAGGACAATTTTATCTCAAACTAAGGTTCATGCCCACAGATAAAAGCTTGGCCTTGACACAGCAAGACCATTGTCCAGCATCTGCAGTGTGCTGAGTAGTTTTTTGAATCACAATGGCCATTGTGAACTCAGATTAGTGAACCAAGAGAAGGGTGTGGCCTCTGCACATCTTTTCCAGGCAAGAAGTCCCACAACAAAATATAAAATTCCACCACACATCAAAGGTCATGATAGGAATACAATACAGACCACCACACTGCTTTACTTAGTAGTGCAGATTTTAGTTCTGAGGCTCTAATTAACTAATAGCAGTATCTATAAAGTCACTCTGATAAGGACTTTAAAGAAAAAAATGTGGAAGATATTCAAAGAACTCAAAGTAACCATGGAATAAATGTAATGAAAAGCCAAGCAGAATCAAGATGATATGAGAGTAGAAATGAGAACACATCAAACAGAAATAGCAGGTATAAAAAGCATGGCTGCTTAAATGAAAACTCAATAGAAGCAGTCACCGACATAGTAATATCTACTGAAAATTGAATCAGTGAGCTGGATGATGATTTGCATCACACCTCCATCAACAGAACAATTTGGAAGAGTTTAAAAACAAACAGAAGATGGAGGGAAAATCATTAATATAAGCAAACACACATTAAACATTTGAAATAAATTTCAAAGGAACAATATAAAAATGATTGGAAACCCAGAATGGCAAGAAGAATGTCCTTATGAAACAAAAAGCAGCACTCAAAGACATCATTGCTGAGAATTTGCCAGGACTGAAGATTGAATGCACATATGTCCTGGTAGCATAAAGAGTCCCAAATAAAAGAATCCCAAGTTTTATCCTAATCACAATCAAAACCATATATACGGATATAATATTAAAAGCAGCAAGTGTCTAACCAGTTGTGCCAGCACTACTTGTTGAAAAGGCTCTCCTTGCTCCATTTAGGAATTCTTGCTCCTTTATCAAAAATTAAGTGATTGTATGTCTGAGGAGCATTCTCTGAATACTCAAGCCTATTCCACTGATCTGAGTGTCTGTCTGTCTTTATCCCAATACCAGTGCTGTTTTGATAACTATTACTTTGTAATACAAAGTTTAAAATTGGGGAAAGTAATGCCTCAGATCAGCAGCTAACACCATGTACAAAGGTAAAATCCAAATGAATTAAAGACATTGATATAAGACCTGAAGCCATAAGGTATATAGAACAACGTGTAGGTAAAATACTCCATGGCATTGAGACTACATCTTTAAGGAGGAAACAGCACTCTCCAAATAAGTGGAAGCAGAGATAAACAGATGAGACTATATTAAGCTGAGGAGCTTCTGCACTTCAAAGGAAATAGTGCTTCTATTTAAATGAGTAAATGTGCCTGAAATGAGAGGTAGAAAAGTTTAAAATCATAAACTCCAAAACAGAGGAATCCTCTCCCCCACCTTGTGATCTATTGTGACTTCAGTGGCCAGTGATGTCACTGATGCCTATATAAACTGGACCTGTGTGTTCCAGTCTCATTTGCTTTAGACAAGCGACCAGGATAGCTGGAAAATTACAAAGAGCCACCCACTGAGTGGGAGAAACCATTTACCCAAATAAACAAGGCACTGACAGAACTTTACAAGAAAAAAAACATCTAATCCCATCAAAAAAGGGGAGAAGAAATGAACAGTTTGTCAAAGAAGAAGTACAAATGGCCAAAACGCACATAAAAAAATGCTCCACACCACTAATAATCAGGTAGATGTAAATCAAAAGAACTATGAGGTACCATCTCATAGTACAGAAATTAGCACACATCACAAAGAATGGCAATAAGAAATGCTGGCGGGGATGTAGAGAGAAAGGTACTCTTATTTACTGCTGGTGGGAATGCCGTCTAGTTCAACCTTTATGGAAAGTGATATGGAGATTCCTCCAAAAACTGGAAATTGAGCTCCCATACTATCCAGCTATACCATCCTAGGGATAGCCCTAGGAACATAAAAATACAATGCAAAAATTCCTTCCTTGCACCTATATTCATTGCAGAACTATTTACAAAAGCCAAACCCTAGAAACAACCAAGATGCCCTTCAACAGATGAATGGCTAAAGAAACTGTGGTACATATACAGAATGGAATATTACGCAGTCATCAGAAGAGATGAAGTGGGTTTTGGGCCACTACCGGTGTTGCTCAGAAATCACTTCTGGCTTGGGGACCATCATAGGGGGATTTAACCACTGTCTGTCCTCATTCAGATGTGTGCAAGGCAAAGGCAAATGCCCTACCACTGTGTCACCACTGTGGCCCCCATACAAAGCATTCTTAAGATTTATAGATTCATCACAAGCCACCATCCAAGCCCTGAGTTAGCTCTGGGATAAAGTCAAAAATATATTTAAATGAATACCTTCCCAGGAACACTTCATACAGGAAGGATACAATGCTTCAGAGATCAACAACAGTTCAGGAAGTTTACAGACTCAAAACATACACTGAAAACTTAAAAAAACAAAATCTCAAGAAGTGACTATAGAACAAAGAGCAGGCTGATAAACAGGATCAGGTTGCCCCCACAGCTACATACACAATAACCTGTAAAAAAAAAATAAAAAGCAAGATATAGAATCAATTATTTCAAGAAGACTAAACTACTAACCTAAAGATTTCTAATAATGAAGGATGTTTACAAATGTATCATAAATATCCTGGTAATGTTGGTGTTTAAATAAATAAAATAATACAATTTTAATGACTAAACAAAAACCAAAAAACAAAAGAACAGAATTAATCATTCCCAACAGACTTAACTAAAGACTTCTATTTAAAATGAGTAAATGTGACTGAAATGAGAGGTAGAAAAGTTTAAAGTCATAAACTCCATAACAGAGGAATCCCCTTTCCCACCCTGTGATCTATTGTGACTTCAGTGGCCAGTGATGTCACTGATGTCTATATAAACTGGACCTGTGTGCTCCAGTCTCATTTGCCTTAGATAAGCGACCAGGGTAGCTGGAAAACTAGAATATGAATTTCTAGTATTTCTCTCATATTAGAAATATTTCGAATATTATTCCCTTGACCCACCAATATAACAATTGGAGCCTCTATTTTGACTTCAGATGCTTCCTTCTTTGCTGTCCTGCCTTGATCATTTACATTAGAGTCAATAGCTTAAGAAAAATCTATCTCAGGTACCAGGTAAGGTGGTAGGTCGATTTTCTGGGGGCTTCATGGCAGGACAGTTTTTCAGACAGAGACAATTCAGACACACTGAGACTGGCGAATCTGAAGCCAGAATAGAGCAATAATCCTCTAGCAACCAGAGAGCAAAGGGTATAAGTCAGGGGAACCTATTACCTAAAGTTCAGATACTATTTTGGTTCTGTGTCTGAGATCAAGTCCCACATTGGACTTGTTGGAGAATTGGAGTCTCAGCTTCACAGAACACAAGTCCCAGACCCATGTGGAGAGGCGCTCTTGTGAGGTTGCGTAGCACAGTGGAGATGAGTTTGAGAACCTTTTTGCAGAGGGGACTACAGTCCTCCCTGAGTCAGTCCTAGGATCAGGGCTTTATTCTAGAAGTTTTTCTGGTATGGCTAAGTGGTACCATGAGTGTGGGCCTGTTGCATCTGTGTCCATAATCCTGGAAGAAAGCTTACCCTCTGCTCTCTCTCTCTCTTCTCTCTCTCTCCTTCTCTCCCTCTCCCTCTCTCTTCTCCCCCTACTCTATGTCTCTGTCCCTCTGTTTCTGTCTCTGTCTTTCTCTCTCTCTTGCAGAGAGGACGAGAGCATCCTTGCTCAAAGGCAAGGAGCCAACTTTCTCAGCACTCCATGTGCTCAAGTCCCAGGACATGAGCTCTGAGGTTGTCAGTGTAGCCACCGTCCTTCGGAGAACTCTTGGTACAGGGAATAACCACTAGTGGGAAGTCAGCTTTTTCAGGTGTCCCACTGACCATTGCTTGGGCATTCCTGAGGGGCATTGGTCACTGCCCTCAGGTTTGTATAGGGAGAGTGGTCCAGGGTACTTGTGTCTCTGGACGTGGTCCTATTCCGTGACGGATCCTCTTGGGGTTCCCGTTTCCCATCTGAGACCCTAAAATAAAGGGCAGGCCTTTACCCAGAAGAAGGCATTAATGAGTTATTATTAATTATTATTAATTATTATTAATGAGTTATTGTGCAGGTTGGACAGATTCGGGGGCTCAAGGAAAAATAGGCTGGGGTCACCTTGAACCCCTAACCAGCAGCTCTGCAGCCATGCCTGATGATCATCCCTCCTCCCTGCAGCAGCAGATTCCCTGATTCAGAGGAGGAAAGGTGCCCTAACCTTACTCTTTTTCCCCTCCTCCTCTTCTAACATTAAAGGCGGGGAAGGGGTGTTGCCAGCCATGGACAAGACCTTGTAGCCTTGTGGACCATACAGTGGCCTATAAAGGCCCCAAAGGCCCGGGGCAGTGGCGGGTACTGAGGGTACTGTGAGATCATGAGATCGTTCAGAAATTGGGACATCATGGAATGGAGGCTCAGGGAGAGTTGGGGGAATCCAGAGCCCCTGCCAGGCCCCGGGGTTCTTTAATTTCCATCCTGCTAATATCTTTGGGCTTTGTGTCCTCTGCAGAGAGAAGGACCCCCAGTTGGTTCTACTCCTGGGGACCCAATCCCTCACTACATCCCCCAATTCTACCAACCCCCACACTTCCAATTCGAAATGATGACATCTGTGTTAAGAGCCCATGGGGTACTTTGGGCTTGCCCTCAAGATCAGGGCCGAGCTAAAGGCCCCCAGAGACCATTTCCAGGATGTTTCACAGCTGGCTGGCATTCTCCAACAGTGCGCAGGTCTGGCCCAGACTGGTGCCCCACCCACGTCATGGACCTTATTGAGTCTAGGATCAATTAGCCACTTGAAACTTACTTGCTCAGGACCAAAATTTGCTGAATCATTTATCGGAGGTAGCACACTCCACTGGACTCAGCCTCCAGCTGGGTCAGTCTAAACACCTTGAAGGGAGGGTACAGGATGCCAGGGAAGGTGATGAGGGTTCCACAACACCAGAGCTCTTTCCCTGCCTTTCCTCTCTTCCCTTCTCTTTCACCCTTCCTCCAATTCCAAGACTCCCTTGCCAATATGGGGACGTCTGTATAAAGAACCCTTGGGCTTTCCCCCCAAGAGAGCAGGGTCATACCTTTTACTAAATAGCCCCAGAGATCAGGTCCAAGGGCTCTCACATTTGCTCCACCCAGGTCATGGACTTTATTGAGTCTAGGATCAATTCACCACTTGAAACAGCTCAGGAACAAAATCTACTGAATTATTTACTAGAGGTAGCACACTCCACCAGACTCAGTCTCCATCTGGCAAAAATCTAAAGAAGACAGTAAAGGCAGGATGCAGGTTGCCAGGGAGGGGCGTTATCATTCAGTGACAAGAAGTCTCTTTGCTTTTTGGTTTGGATCCACACCACTAAACCAAACTCAGAGTTACTCAAGGGTTTACTCCTGGTATTGCACTTAGGAATCACTCCTGGCATATTAGGAGGACATTACAGAATGCAAGGATCAAATCTGGATCAGCCACGTACAAGGCAAGGCCTTACTTGATATTGCTCTGGGTCCTTTGATTAAGCATTTTATCTACTGAGTCTCAGATTTTTAATACTGCATTTTAGTCCTAGAATGTTGGAGAACCCTGAAGCACAGAGCTACAAAGTTGTTCAGGACTGAGTTTCAATGTGAGCTTTTCTTTCCCAGTTTGAACCTAGCACTTATACAAAAACTCTAGAAGTGATGAACAGAAATAACTGGTTTTCCACATAGGGACAGGCAGTGTAGCCAGGTGTTTACACAACTCTCCCCAGGCATCTCGTTTATCCATGGACTATTGGAGCCAGGTCTTGCCTCCAAATAGGTCTTGCCTCAAGCTCCAAAGAACTCCACAGGGTAAAAGTCCACTTTTCGTTTTTACAGTCTGACCTGGTTCCCAGTAGTCCCTTGGGACAGCAGGAGCTTCAAGAGGATGCTCAGGCTTCCTGCTGCTTGCTGGAACACAGCCCTGCATGTGCCTGTTACAGTCTTCACTGGCCCATGCAAGAGTCACAGCAGAGTCCTGACGGACAGGGTGGTGGAGTGGCCTGAGCAGGGACTCTGCTCCAAGCAGTCTTTTCTTTTTTTATTATTTATTTTTATTTAAACAACTTGATTGCATACATGATTGTGTTTGGGTTTCAGTCTGATTACATACATGATTGTGTTTGGGTTTCAGTCATGTAAAATATGTTATCATAAAAAAAAGATAGAAAGTTTATTCTATTCAATCCCAACATGTGCTCTTCCCAGGCACAAAGTGTAGAAGAGAAGAACAACTGGAGGAGTGAAAGGGGGGTTGTCTCAGTGATGATTTTTGATCACCTGGCTGCATTCACTGGGCACCATGTGGGTCAACCGTATATGCCACCCTCACTTGATTCTTTGCAGGACACAGATACCCAGAGTCTCTTTCTACAGAGAAGAAAACAAAGGGAAACAGGTGTTGGGTGAAGATGTGGCAGAGCCCACTGCTAATATATCCAGGGTCCCCAAATACCTCCCAAATTGAGTGACCAACTCCCATTCTCAGGGAGGCCTTGGCAATAAGCGTCCGCAATAAATGATTCAAACAAATATGTTTGGGGGGACCCTGGATATATTAGCAGTGGGCTCTGCCACATCTTCACCCAACAAATGGCGCCGGGACAGGGACATGAAGCCTCTGGATCTGGGAATTATTGGAAATTACCTTTAGAGACCCTTGGTTGGTTTTTGTGGATACTAACCCTCACAATGCCATCTATTTTAAGAAATATTGGTTCAGTGTTGTTAAAGTGTATCATGCTATTTGGTTATAAACCTCTTGGATTCATACTAGCAAATATCTTTGGCATAGGATGGATGATGCTTATAGGTCAGTCCAAATTGTCTATCCCAACAATGGAATTGCCTGTGCCTCCAGTGTTCATAGTTTGTGGACTTTCTCGGCTGACTAATATGGCTTTGATGTGTCTGGGAATTGGATGGTGGTTAGGACAGAGAGAGTGTGGAAATTGTGAAAAGAAAACAACTATGGACAATAAGAAAGTCTGTCCTACCAAAGTAAAGACCAAGGTACGGGCTAATGAATCTAGCACCACTATCAAAAATGTAGGCACTTTTCCCAATAAAAAATCAAACCGGAAACATAATTTGGACTCTCAGAATCTAGATCAAAATATTGACACTAATGATGAACCCCCAATGCAAAGCACACAACAGAGTCCTGAGTCTGTTCATGGTAGGAACTCTTATGATAGTAGCAACTCAGATGATGAACAACCTTCTAGTAATCCAAACCTTAGGCCTCAAAGCACTGTGCAGGGCACTTCAGCTCCATTACAGACAGTGTATGTAACAACATATCAACCCCTTGAAATTGAGGATGTTGAAAGATTTAAAAAGGCGTGTAAGGATTTTGGGGCAACCTCTCCATACTCTCTGGAAATATTAAAAATATGGGGTCAAAAAGCATTTTGGACTTTAAATGATTTCAAAAAACTGGCTGAAATATGCCTGCCATCCAAACAGTGAACTGAATGGGAAATGTTATATGCAGAGGGTGTGAAAAACAAATTGTATAGTCCAGATGGAAACAAAAAAAGAGTAGCAGGGGTTAATCTCTCATATGAACTATTGAAGAGAGGAAACAAAGGTCACTGGCAGAAAGAAAGAGAAAAAGGTCCCTGGCAGAAAGAAAGAAAAAAGGGGAGACTGGGAGAGACTGGGAGAGCCTGGCAGAAGGAGAGGGAAGAAGGGGCTGGCAGGGAGAAAGAGAGATTAGGAGAGAAAGGGAGATGTATATAGAAGAAGAAGAGCTGAGACAGAAAGAAAGACGAATAGAGAATAAGAGGAAGCAAGACAGAGAAAGAGAGACAGGGACAGAAGTCAGAAGATTAAGAGAGAAGAGCAGAGACAGGGAAAGAAGAGAAAACAGAGACAGGGAGACAGAGAAAGAGACAAAAACAGACAGAGAGGAGAGAGATATCAAACCAGGGAGAATTAGGCTCTTTTGGCCAAACCTTTTGGACCCCCAAACCTCTTTGTGTGAATCATTTATTGCGGACGATTATTGCCAAGGTCTCCCAGAGAAATGGGAGTTGGTCACTCAATTTGGGAGGTATTTGGGGACACTGGATATATTAGTAGTGGGCTCAGCCACATCTTCACCCAACAAACAGGCCTCTGGCAACAAGGGCTACATCACCAAACTGAACATGCAAGGATTTCTGCAAAGGTTGTGCAAAGTGAGGTCAGAGAGGTGGCATGTTGGGAGTGAAGTACTTGCCTTACATATGGTCCAAACCAGTTCAATCTCTGGGACTGCAGATATTCCCTTGAGGACCACCAGACTTGATCTCTGAGCACAGAATCAGGAGTAAGTCCTGAGCACTGCCAAATGTGACTCCGAGACCAAAATAAGGAAAAATTCTAATGAAAGGTGTGAGGGAGCTAGGACAGAGGTTGAGACACTTGCCTTGCCTGTAGTATCTAACTGATCCCCAATATCACATATAAACCCCTGAAGAGGAGTGAACCACAGATATTTCTGAACATAGCTGAGTATACTCTCTCTCCCCCTAAAAAATAGCGTAGTAATGAAAAAAAAATTAAAAAATGTGCCTGACAAAATTATGAATTCTCAGACAGGAGCAATCCCTGAGTGCAGAGAGAATCAGCCCTGAGCACTACCGGATGTGACCCCTTAAGACCCAGAAATGAACCGACACTATCACTGAATCTATTGGTATGAAAGGACAGAGAAGAAAAACTTCCCTGAGAATGATTTTCAATGTGGCAAAACAGATAAACATCAAGTGGCAACCACAGGATCAGCTCACGGAGCAGGGTTTACACAGACAAGAAAACAATCGATGGTCTGATGCCAGAATACACAGCCCCTTCGAGCAGGATTTTCTTCCATGCCCACCTTCAGTCTCAGCGCTTTCCTATCTTAATTAGGTGCAAGAGAGCTAGACCACAGATCTTAGAATCCTCAAAGAACCTGAGAAGAAGAAAACAGTGTTTCTGCTCTATCCTCTGCAGACTTTGGACAAGACCCACCTCAACAAGCCTGTGGCAGGGTGTGCTGATATTTGGGAGAAGCCAGCCTTGCTGGGGTCACCTGGTTGCCCAATAAAATGCATACTTTCAGCCACCTCCACTGGGGCATGGCTCGATCTCTCCCCCACCCCCCGGCATGGTACCCACAGAGTGAATGGAGTCAGGAGACTTAGCATCACTCAGGTGCTCCTCAAAGATGTTACTAACTGAGAAAAGTCAAGTTCCAACATTAACTACTGGTTTGGTTTGGAAAATAGGGTTTTAATGTCTTGTCTGGCCACTGCATGGGATAGCACTGTTCAGTGGAGAATACTAAATAAACATACTTAATTTTGTTGACAATGACAAAAAAAAAAGTCTCTTTGCAGGCATTCGTCCCTTCCTTTTCTTACACCCTCCTTCCAAACAAGCAGACTCCCTTTTTATATGGGATATCTATATTGAGACCCACAGAGTACATCAGGCTTACTTCTGATATCAGAACCCTCCTTGTAATCAGAGGGCCCTGAAAACCAGGCACATTTGGTTGTAGAGCTTGCAGGCACTGTTCAGCAATGGCCAGGCCTGACAAGAGGCTAGTGGCAAGCCCAGAACATGGAATTCATTGAGTATCTTATCCTGTTACCATTTCAACCACGTTTGGTCCAGAACCTGCTGAATGAGTAGATGGACATAGTTCATTTCACTGGTCTAGACCTCAAGCCAGATTCAACCAAACAAGACTGTGAAGGGAGGGTGCAAACTGCCAAGGAAGGCAATGTGGGCTCCCCAAAACCAGAGCCCCTACTCCACCTTTCCTCCTCTCCTTCACTTCCCCTCTTACTCCAGCCCCCAAACTCCTAGGAGATGAGGCTGAGCTAAATTTAAACCAGAGGAACTGGACTTTCACAGGTAGGTTCACCCTTAGGTGACAAAGGAACCAGGGACAACCCAGTTTTAGTTCAGCCCGATAGTACAACATCCTCCTCACCGGAATCAAATTAGAAAAGCATTCCAATGTATTTTCACTTGTTGTATATCCCCAAATATGGATTAACCCTATAAATCAAACAATGTTTTTGTTGACTCTGCTGGCTTTTCATACACTGGGTGTGGTAGGGGTCAGGGGAAAGATGACAACAGATCACAGAGACACCATAGTCCCCACTACCTCCTTTGGGAGCAGACCCCTGGTTTTCCTTCAACTCCACAAACAAGATTGAAGGGATTTTAGTTTTTAGGAAGGTATAAAGCAGCCCTTTGCCCATGCCACTGCTGTAGAACTTTTACATAAAGGCAGTCAAGGACTTAGAGGCCTCCAGATGCAGATGGTGTGACCTGTCTAAAAGAAAGTCAGTAATCATAGGTGAATATGGAGATATCTAAATGTTTGTGGGCAGCACTGAGATGCTGTCATTGGTTCTTCTGGAAAGGACACAAGCAGTGATGCCTTTCCCCAAACAAACCCAGCTCCATGATGAGACACTGAGTAGAGGTGTTGGGAAGAAACACTGACTGGATGGCCACTTACCTGGTGGGTCTCAAAAATGAGGGGGTGAGGTAATGCCTTATAGGAATGTGAAAAATGGGGATGTGATAATACTCTAAAGGGAAGGATGCTGTGCATGGAAATTTAATGTATGTACTTCTCAGAGACCTGCTGCATACCCCTCCATAGCTGGGAACATCCCCTCCCCTGATGCCTATATTAGTGTTCTACACAATGTCCTGCTGTTCTTGGGGACTGTGTGGTTTTGTGAAGATAACAACTTCAATAGGGATGTGTCCAGACAGTCTCCCCTTGATGGAATATGTTAGCAGGTTCTTCTTTGAAGACACACTGATGACATTACTCAAGAGCCTCCTCATGGATATTCACCTATCAGTTGATATTTAGAGAAGATACCAGAATATTTATGTCCCTGCCAGAGTTGGGCGCATTTTCCCAGAACTCCTACAGTCTTGATGCAGAAGTTCAGGGCTACTGGTGCTCGGGGTTCTTCCAGAAGTACCATGAGAATGTGGGTTTTTGATACAAAGACACTAATATCTAGTCTCCTCAGGGATCTTGTAGCAAGGCATTGCCTAGGGTCTCAACAATTGGGTGACACTTTCTAGGGGGCATTTAAAGTCATTTTTCTAGAAAGACTTTCTGAATGTGTGTTCCTGGGAAACAGGGCAGTAATTTGTTCAAAGGGCTTCAGCATATGATTTGCATGGAGGAGACCAGTGTTCTGTCTCCAGCATAACACTACCCGAGAGTCTGCGAATCAGATCCTTTATATTGCTGTCTATTTTCTGCCCACAATTCCCCTTAAAGGCAGGAAGCACAAAACCAATGCAATGTGTGCTACAAGCTTATCATACCCAGATGCTTAAACCTGACCAGAGTGATGTCCCTGATTTCCTCTTATCTAAAAGTCCAGATTGCAAGAGGAGATTCTCTGGTCTTCATCATGTGGTCTCCATTTAATAACTGTCCCTATTTGCAATTTACTCTGGAGTGTTCCTGTCTTCTGAATAACAGTGCCATTGAACATTTGAAAAATTTCATTGACTAGCCTTCAGCATAGATCCAAATCTGTTTTGATCCCAGAACCACATTGGTACTCTGAGCATGGAGCTAATTGAAGGTCATGAACACTAGCAACTGTAGCCACCAAGCAAGAAAACAAATAGGTATCTTCATGTGCTCAAAAATGCAAAAATTTAAAGATAAAATATGATATTATAGACATGACAGCACACTGATACATTATTACATGATTCAATGTTTCTTTAAATATAAGCATGTTAATTTTTCTCTACTTTTTAATGATTTTAGAATTTAACTTCACAAAGTTTATTAGTCTAGTAAAGTTTTTAATAGAGATAATAGAATCATCAGGCTCACTCATTTTCTGAAAAATAATAGAATCAATAAGAATATATTTATTTGTACATCATGGAATATGTCAAAAGTTGCTGAATTCTTGAATGATAAGCAATATAAATTTTCAATATAATCATAAAAGACTTTAGGAAAATTTTCATATATAAGTCTTATACTATGGTTCCTCAAAGATACAAGAGAAATAATTGTTGAATGACAGGGGTAGTACATGGATATGAAAAAAGGAATGTAATAATTGGGGCCAGGGCAATGGCGCAAGCAGGTTAGGCAACTGCCTAGACTGTGCTAGTGTAGGACAGACCACGGTTCAATCCCCCAGAGTCCCATATGGTCTCCCAAGCTGGGAGCGATTTTGAGCTCAAAGCCATGAACAACCCCTGAGCATCACCAGATGTCACAAAAACCAAAATAAAAAGCAAGAATGGGGGCCCAGAATATAGCATGGAGGTAAGGCATTTGCCTTTCATGCAAAAGGTCATTGGTTCGAATCCCGGTTCCCCATATGGTCCTCCATGCCTGCCAGGAGCAAGAATGACTGTGGAAGAAATGTGAAAAAAAAATTAAAATTGAGAACTTCCCAGTCATTTGAGAGAGACATCTACCCAGATTTTTTTTTATTTACTTAAACATCTTGATTACAGATATGGTTGTGATTAGGTTTCAGTCATGCAAAGAATACCCACCTTCACCAGTGCAACATTCCCACCACCATTGTCCCAAATCTCCCTCCATCCCATCCCACCCCTCGCCTGTACTCTAGACAGGCTTTCCAGGTCCCTCATTCAATCACATGATTATGGTTAGTTTTCAGTGTAGTTATTACTATAAGTGCACTCACCACTCTTTGTGGTGAGCTTCATGAAGTGAGCTGGAAGTTCCAGCCCCCCTCTCATTGTCTCTGAGGATTGTTGCAAAGAAGACTATTATTTTTCTTAAAACCCATAGATCACTCAGCATGATGGATTCCATGTACATCCATGTATAGGAACATTTCATGACTTCATCTCTCCTGACGACTGCATAATATTCCATTGTATACATGTACCACAGTTTCTTTAGCCATTCATCTGTTAAAGGGCATCTTGGATCTACCCAGATTTTGAGGTTTCAAAATTACCAAACAAAATAAAGTAACAAAACAATACCAATTTGTATGTTAGCAAGTAGAATATTTAATATAGCCTGAGAGAAGAAAGCCCTAATGCCCCTTCAATAATATTTGCAAATTATGTAACTTAAAACGAAAACCAAGAAAAATACAGGAAGGAAAATAAGGGAAGAGGAGAGAGAGAATCAAAGATAGGAAAGAAATGAACAGATGTGTTTTCTCAAAGAAGCTGCATAATAGATATTTTTGGCTATGATTTGTGTGGAGAAATACCATTTATTTGGGACTTTAGTATTTCTGCAGCACACAAAAGAGAGTTTGTTTGAATTGATGGCATTATTTACCAGTCACAGAGCCACCTTCTGAGGTCGCTTGTCTATGCATTTTCGCACTGATCACTGCAATATCTGCTTCTTCTAGGGCTTCCACTTTGTCTTTCCACTTTGTCATCCATTCTCTTTAAGTCACAGGAAGAGAAAACCTTCAATCCTTCAATCTCATTGACACTTTCAAGCTGAGTCTTTTAAGTTCTAGTTCTTACTCAGATTACAGCATCATTATTCTTTACTCCTGCTTTAGCATACAAGCCTAGAAACACTTGTACACCATATATTCTCTGTGCTCACAGGTTTGCTAATACTACTTACTCTGCATTTCTGTCAATTTCTTGCTTCCTCTCATAGCTAGGAAGAACACTCATTGGTGACAAAATACTTAGCATCAGCTAAGTGGAATTCCTTTCCTTTACCTATTGCTTTTTAGGTCTGACTCTTTTGCCTTTAGTAGAATTTTTATTTTTTTTAACTTTATTATTTATTGATTTGATTGATAGATTGGTTCTTTGGACCACACTCAGAGGTGCCCATGGGTTATTCATGGCTCTGCACTCAAAAATTGAAAATTATTTTCACTAAAATCATGATTTCTTTATTCGATATTCAGGAAGTCCTTATTTTTTAAAACATTCTATGAATTATGCGAATATTACACAAAGCAAATTACAATTGAAAGGGCATGATGAGTTTGGGTCTCTATAAAAAGGGATCAGAGATTCATGTATGTTGTTTCATGTTGTGGTGCATAAAACAATTCATCATGGTCTCTAGAAGGAGCTGACATAAAACGGAAACCAGGAAAGTAGTACTGCCTTTCTGGAATGAATAATGCCCAATAGTAAAGGAATAATTTAGGTACCT
>PVKC010011760.1:0-24375 GCA_004027635.1 Crocidura indochinensis | reverse complement strand
CTATCAAAACAGCATGGTATTGAAATAAAGAGATATCCTCAGATCAATGGAATAGACTTGATTATTCAGAGTATGTTCCCCAGTTTTACAATCAGCTAATTCTTGATGAAAGGACAAGAAATCCAAAATGGAGCAATAAAAGCCTCTTCAACAGTGGTGTTGGCACAACAGGTTAGCCACTTGCAAAAAAGCGAACTCAGACCCTCAGCTAACACCATGCACAAAGACCAAATCCAAATGGATTAAAGACCTTAATATCAGACCTGAAACCATAAGGTATATAGAACAACACACAGGTAAAACATGACATTGAGACTAAAGGCATCTTCAAGGAGGAAACTGCACTCTCCAAGCAAGTGAAAGCAGAGATAATATGGGATTATGTTAAGCTATATGTATATATAATATATATTAAGCTATATATTATATATATTAAGCTACTATATATAAGCTGAGAATGAATGTGCAAGAATAATCATGTATAAGCTACCAGTTTCTACAAGCTGGGAGACAAATATACTCAGAAAATAAAATGGTTTGTTTTCTTTCATTTTTCTAAAATAATAGGGAGAAGAAATGAACAGACACTTCTTCCAAGAAGAAATACAAATTGCCAAAAGACATATGAAAAAATGCTCCATATCACTAGTCATCAGGGAGATGCAAATCAAAACTACAATAAAGTACCATCTCACACCAAAGAGACAAAGAACAAGAACAATCAGTGCTGGCAGGGATGTGGAGAAAGAAACTCTTATTCACTGCTGGTTGGAATGCAATCTAGTCTAACCTGTATAGAAAACTATATGGAGATTCCTCAAAAAATTGCAAATTGAGCTCTCAGATGATTTGGTTATATCACTCCTAGGGATATACCATAGGAACACAAAAATACAATTCAAAAATCCCTTTCTCACACCTCTATTCATTGTATCACTGTTTACAATAGCCAGACTCTGGAAACAACCAAAATGTCCTTCAACAGAGGAATGGCTGAAGAAACTGCAGTACATATACACAATGGTGTATTATGTAGCCGCCAGGAGAGATGAAGTCATGAAATTTTCCTTTACATGGATGTACATGGAATCTATTAAGCTGAGTGAAATAAGTCAGAGGGAGGGAGATAGAGACACTGTTCTGTCTCACTTATCTATGAGTTTTAAGAAAAAAATAAAGACATTATTGTAATAAGACCCAGAAACAATAGATTTAAGGCTGGAAAGGCTGGAAGGACCAACTCACAATTTGAAGCTCACCACAAAGAGTGGTGAATGCTGTTAGGAAATAACTACACCAAAAACTAGCATGACAATGTTAAAAAAATGAGAGAAGTAGAATGCATGGCTCAAATAGATGCAGGGGTAAGGAAAGTGAGGGGGCATTAGTGGTTGGAATATTGCACTGGTAAATGGGGTATTCTGTTTATGACTAAATCCCAATAACAAACAAGCTTGTAATCATGGTGCTAAAATAAATATTTTATATATTAAAAAACTATCTGATATGCATAATTTAGTAGCAAAAATAATAATGATAATGGTTATCATTATCATCAGCCGATGAACTATTATCTGATTACTGGACATATTTCATTTATAGAAATGTTATGAAAGATAATTATTTTTTAATAATGAAGAAAAATAGAATTTGTTGAACAAAATTTACTTAGACTTGAGGGCAGAAAGGGAGAAAAGCATGGTCTAGAGAGAAAACAATCTTCTCTGGAGTGAAAAAGAACCAACAAGATATTCAAAGGAGAACATGGGCTGGAAGAACGCTGCGAGCAAAGAATCATAGAGACAAGCATGCATGATACAAGCTCAAAAAAGAATATCAGTGTGAGAAGGAAAGCCTGAGAAAAGTAAATTTTAATTTATATTTTCAATGGAGTAAGTTGAAGACAAAAGGTGAGTTACCAATTTAAAGCCATAAGAGTAATCTGGGTTCCAGGCCAGGGCAAAATAAAGTCAGATGGTGTTGAGTGCAACTGGGATATCGAGCCACATTCTGGCAAGGATGATGAAAATACAGGGTTTTGCCTCTACTGTAGTTAGTTTCAATCTATTCATCATGAATTAGTTCTAAAAATAAATCTGAATGTGATAAGGTAAAAGTTTTCTCTCCATGATTTACTTATCTCATGAAAAAAATGTGTTAACTTAATCTTTCTGTTAAGAGAAGCTGAAACAACAAGTGGAAGCAGAGATAAACTTATGGGACTATATTAAGCTGAGAAGCTTCTGCACCTCAAAGGAAACACTGCCCAGGATACAAGAGCCACCACTGAGTGGGAGAAACTATTCACCCAATACCCATCAGATAAGGGGCTAATATCAAAAATATACAAGGCACTGACAGAATTTTACAAGAGAAAAAACATCTAGTCCTATCCAAAAAATGGGGAGAAGAAATGGACAAACACTTTGATAAAAAAGAAATACAAATGGCCAAAAGGCACATGAAAAAATGCTCCACATCACTAATCATTAGGGAGATGCAAATCAAAACAACTATGAGGTACCACCTTACACCATAGAGACTGGCACACATCACAAAGAATGAGATCAAGCAGTGCTAGTGGGGATGTGGAGAGAAAGGAACTCTTATTCACTGCTGTTGGGAATGCCATCTAGCCCAACCTTCATGGAAAGCAATATGGAGATTCCTCCAAAACTGGAAAGTGAGTTCCCATATGATACAGTTATACCACTACTAGGGGATATACCCTAGGTACACAAAAATACAATACAAAAATCCCTTCCTCATACCTATTTCATTGCAGCACTATTTACAATAGCCAGACTCTGGAAACAACTAAGATGCCCTTCAACAGATGAATGGCTAAAAAAAAGTGGTACATAGACTGAGATATCATCGATGGGACAACTGAGAATTCTGTTTATGCATGATTGTCCTTCCACTGTAACTTTACCCTTTCCTCTTTCTTTGCATCTCTGTTCTCATAATAAAAAAAAATAAAATAAAAGTGGTACATATACACAATGGAATATTATGCAGCCATCAGGAGAGATGAAGTCATGAACTACATAAAATCTATTATGCTGAGTGAAATAAATCAGAGGGAGAGAGATAGACGCAGAATGGTCTCACTCATCTATGGGTTTTAAGAAAAATAAAAGACATTCTTGCAATAATTTTCAGAGACAAAAGAGAGGAGGGCTGGAAGTGTCAGCTCACCACAAAGAGTGATGAGTTTAGTTAGAGAAATAAATACATTGAGAACTATCATAACAATGTGAATAAATGAGGGGCGTGAAAGCCTGTCTAGGGTACAGGCGGGGGTGGCTTGTTTAGGATGGAGATTTGGGACATTGGTGATGGGAATGTTGCACTAGTGAAGGGGGGTGTTTTTTACATGACTGAAACTCAACCACAATAATGTTTGTAATCAAGGTGTTTAAATAAAGATATTAATTTAAAAGAAAAAGAGGCTGGAACTAAGCAGGACAAAAGACCTCTCTGGCAGAAGTGTAAAAATTAACTATTTGATCAAGGTCTAAAATTAACTATTTTGATCAAGGTCTAAAATTATTTTTAATTTTCCTAACATATTTTTAGATTTATACATGTCTAAATTATTTTTGATTTACACTTTAATCTCTGTTAGTAATTATAAGTCTTCCCCTAATACATTTACTTTCTAACCTATGAGTCTAATTTGTTTTGTTTTGTTTTGGTTTGGTTTTTGGTTTTTGGGTCACATCCAGCAGTGCTTAGATGTTACTCCTGGCTCTATGCGCAGAAGTCGCTCCTGGCAGGCTTGGGTGACCATATGGGGGATGCCGGGATTTGAACCACTGTCCTTCTGCATGCAAGGCAAACTTCCTACCTTCATGCTATTTGTCCAGCCCCAAGTTTAATTTGTTAGGTCAATCATTAAATATGAAAATACACAAATGATACACAAAGGTACAAAAAGACATGACTTGTACTTGGCTTTTTAAAAACAAATGTAGGTTAATTAAAAACATACATAGCAGAACACATGCAATCAACATTTTCAAAGCCCATAAAATATAGAAAATTCTTTAACAGTTAAGTCTTAAAGAATATTGGTCTATCAATTTACACAAAGTCATCAAACAACTGAAATGGAAAAACTGGACAGTGAGTCTTCCAACCAATATGGCCACCAGACATATCTGATGGAGCCAAAGGCTGATTTATAATAAGTAACTTGCAGTCCAATATTTGAATGTCACTAGGATGGTTGATAGTCAACTCATCATCCTTCAATTCCAACTCTTAATTAATTATAGCAGAACATGCTGAAATGCTACTATTGATCCAGTAACTTAATACTTATTTTAATCACTTCCAAGCAGTAGAAGATATTTTCTTTGTTTATGCTTATCACTGATGCAGGACTTATATGGGCTCTGATTTATAAGCTTAGAGAAAGCAGTGCAGATATTTTAATATCCTGAACCAAATCTATCTGTATGTATTTAAATAATAATTAAATGTTTCCTTTACAATGATCTTTATTTGTGTATTAATTCTCATATTAAACTTGTCAACTTACCATATAAACACATTAAATTACCTCACAAACACAACAACATCATAGTTTGTGAATACTGCTGGTTTATTTACTACTTAATCAGTTTCTTTTTCAATCCTGGAGCTAGTATATTGCATATATTTTTATATATATTGCCATTTTAATTTTCATAATATAATTTAATATTTTTATTCTCTATTGCAAAAAAATACCTTTACTACTATAGTATTTGTATGCAAATGCAAAAACCAAGATACCAGGAAAAAAATGTCCACTAAATGGTAATATGCTCTTCTATGAGGTTCCAGCTGCTCAAGCCCTCACCCAGCTATCACAGCTCTCTCTGTTCCTACAGTTTTCATTGTATTAAGTCAACTTGTTGAAGTGTTTTTGTGTGAAAGCTCTTAATAAAAACACCTAACACTGATTCGGCACTTAGCTTTTACAAAATATCTCACATTTGCGAGTTTATTTACACTCCAATATGATGTTTAGTGGATAACGCAAAGTTTTATTACATAACATGAAATAAACTTTGCCGCAACAAGAAATTAATCAATATATATATATGTATATATATATTTTTTGGGGGGGTATCACACCTGGCAGTACTCAGGGGTTACTCCTGGTTCTACACACAGAAATCACTCCTGGCAGGCTCGGGAGGCCTATGGGATGTGGAATTCGAACCATCATCCTTCTGCATGCAAGGCAAACATCCTATCTCCATGCTATCTCTGGCTCCAATCAATATTCTTAAGTTAACATGGTTCAATAAATACAAGATCCATGGTAAAACTCTACTCTCAAACACGGGTTTAGAAATGTTCCACTAGATTTTGCAAGTACGACATAACATTCTTAGAAGTTTTCAAAGGGAAGAACAAATGTTACATTTATAAGTGTACTGTCACACTGTTCTATCAGAGAAAATATTCCATAGTGGTTCCTGAACATTATGCAAAGAAGGCAAATACGCTCTAGGTCCTTTTTTTTTTTAACCAGAATGCAGCATTCCTTTTTTTTTTATGGGGGGGGGGCATATCTGGTGACGCTCAGGGGTTACTTCTGGCTATGAGCTCAGAAATCGTTCCTGGCTTGGGGAACCATATAGGACACAGGGGGATCAAATTGCGGTCCGTCCTAGGCTAGTGCTGGCAAGGCAGACACCTTACTGCTTTGTGCCACAGCCCTAATATTCCTTTTGTAATCTGGACCTTTGATTACATCTCTTTCAATATCTAACATAAAGACTAACACAGAATTGTGCCCATAAAAATGATTTCTGATGAAATAAGTGCACACTATATATATATTAGTGTCTAAAATGTCACCTGATTTCAATCCATCCCCCATCTGACCCTAAAGGCAATATTCCTAAAAAAGCTTGAAAGTTACTTTACTCTTTAAAATCTTTTGTGACAATTGGAATGGACACTTCTCCAAAGGGCAAATACGAACAAGATAAAAAACAAACAAAAGAATAATTTTTATTTGTCAAGATAAATGCAAATAATGAGCTATCAGTTCACAGCTGTTTGAATGATCTGTGTAAAGGCCAGGAACAATCTTTGTTGGTGTATAAGAGAAAGAGATATTTGTATAGTACTAATGGGAATGAACAGAGTTCCAACCTCTGTAGAAAAGTACACGTATATTCTTTAAAAATAGAATTATCAACTGATTCAGAGTACTAATAATATTCTGAATATGATATAAAACATAAATTAGAAAAGCTATTTGCATTCCTATTTCACAGCAATCTTATTCACTATAGCAAAGACAGAAATACTCAAGCAGTTATCATTGCAGGACTAAGTCAAATACATTCCTTTTGTTGTATCTGTTGTTGGGAACCATATTCCACTGTACTTGGGACATACCCTGGGCTTTGAGCTTAAGTATTAATCCTTATGGGGTTCAGGTAACCATATGCATTGCCAGAGATTAAATCCAGGTGAGCCATGTGCAAGGTAAATGCCCTATCATTGTCCATTCTTTCTAGTCCCCAAAGTGGTATAGATATTTAATGAAATACTATCCAGCTGTTATATTTTCAAGTTATGAAATCTTGCTTTATATAACAACATGTATGGAATTTGAGGTAAAATATAAGAACCGTATGGTATCTCTTCTTTGGGGCATATAAATAATTAAAGCAAACAAAAATACTCAGAATGTGTGAAAAAATATGGTGGTTACCAGATGAGTGGTGGGAGGATAGAGTTGAGAGGGTCAAATAAAGAGTGGAAATAACACTAGAATTAGAGGTGGGTGTGGTGAAGCATATTCACTTATTGTAGCACGAAGCTATAATCCAACACATAAATCAAGTTCAAGAGGGAACACAATGCTCAAAATTAAGTTGCTGACTAAATTAATAAATGGATGAAGAGTGGTCTCTTAGCCTCCTTGAGATACAAAATGCTATTCTACCTATATATTTTTGCAATTTATTTAAAACATGCTAAGTTATTTGAACATTCAAATCTCTTTTCATTACAAAAAAGGGCAAATAATATAGCCTTACAATTTTGTTACAAAGAGTCAGGGAGCAAATTCAAGGGGTTGAGTGCAGGACGCCGGGGTTCATTGTAGACCCTAAGTACTGGTGGGTGTGGCAAATAATTTTTCTGAGATTAATATAGAGTAATTAGTATATAAAAAGTTAAAGCAATTCCAGACACATCCTTGTAGCTCAATAAATAAAACCTCCTGATTCCTTCAAGATTTCTAACACAAAACAAATAGCCAAGGCCCAGAAAGATTGTGCAGTGCTTAAGGTATTGCCTTGCCTGCTTCAAAGATAGTCCTATCCCCTTCAGAATATATGTCTCCTGAACACTGATAGGAGTAACTCCTGAGTAAAGGGCCAGGAGTATGCCCTGAGCATTGTCAGGTATGGCTAAATGATTTCTCCTGCAAAATAAAATAAAAAAAAACCACTTAATAAATGCTTTCTAGATAATGGACAGAGACTATCATATTCTATCTTGTAATGAAGTTATTTATATATGTTTTTTCCTTTCTAAATGAGACTACTTGAGAGGGAAAACTTTATCTTGACTTTCTTCCATATCATTGTGATTCTTAAGTCGGGGAATATGTATTTGTCTGGTTAGAATGTCTGCAATGATTACATCAGGTATGTGTTAGAATAAAGAAGTATTTCGGGGCCCGGGAGATAGCATGGAGGTAAGGCGTTTGCCTTTCATGCAAAAGGTCATCGGTTCGAATCCCGGTGCCCCATATGGTCCCCCGTGCCTGCCAGGAGCAATTTCTGAGCATGGAGCCAGGAGTAACCCCTGAGCACTGCCGGGTGTGACCCAAAAACCACACACAAAAAAAAAAAGAATAAAGAAGCATTTCATCAGGTTCTTTGATTTATCTCTCCACATCAGGAAATCCTTGTTGTAGCTGCATTTAGATTCTCTTAAACAAGGTAAATATTGTTTGCTTTGAAAATAGCATGTGGCTGGGGAATTCTGATGTCCCAGAAGTTAGTGCAGAACAAACAGATATTAGTCACTCTGATGACTTATTTTATGTAGAGCAGGCTGGCAGTGCCCAAGGATTAACACTTCTTAAATATATTTTTAAATGGTAACTGTTGTTGAAAACTTAGCTTTGTGTTCTTTACTGGCTTCTGGAGTTTTCCCCAGGACTAAACTCTCATTACCCTCTCTGGCAACCTGAAGCTCCAAATGTTACTGGCATTCATTTAAACTTTGTGTACTCAATCAAGTCTTTTGGAGCCAACTTCGGGAGAAATTCCAATGAAGACAAATAGCCACATTCATGAGAAGAACTTTGGCATTTGATATTAGATGAGAAGGTAGAACTTGTCAATCACCGCAGTTAAAGTTCCCTTTTAAAGGCGGTGGCGCTGGAGGTAAGGTGCCTGAGCTAACCTAGGACGGACTGTGGTTCAATCCCCCGGTTCTCCATATGGTCCCCCATTCCTGCCAGGAGCGACTTCTGAGCGAATAGCCAGGAGTAACCCCTGAGCGTCACCGGTTGTGGCCCCAAAACAAAACAAACAAACAAAAAAAACCACACACAATATTATCCTAACTCTGCAGGTTATGTTGCTATTACAACCTCAATTCTAGGGAACATAGCAGTTCAGAGTTAAGACGACTTTTTAGAAACTCTATTATAAATCAATAAAATTGTGAGCTCCTTTCAGCTTTCTCACATCTATCATCCATCACTATGGTTTATTGTTTTAAACTCTGTTTAATGTTAGGTTGAGGGTTCATATCTGACCTGATCTGGCTTCCTGTGGTCAGGGGTTCATTTCCCCCAAAAAGCTGATGATCTCAGTATTCAATTTGTTTCTATTCCATTAGCTGATGTGAAACAACTACTAATGGAACTAAACTCTAGATAATGCAGACATTAGGAAGCAAAAGCCATCGCTTTATGGTCTCTCTACAGTTCAGTACAACCTGGTCACCATGTGCTTCTCTCTAAGGCATGATTCCTTCTGATCCTTGCTGAGCTGGGGAAGGTGTATTTATTAGTCAGCGATTGTTAATGCTCAGTTCTGATGGTAGATTGCATCTAGGTGAAAGCAGCTGTTACCTGATTTTCCCCATAGCTCATATGAAATGGGAAGATAACCCTGGAAAGTGATGTCTGAGGAGAGAAGAGAATTTTTTTTAACAGAGCATAGACTGGGGGTTAATTAGGCTACCAAGCTGGCTTTTGAGAAAGGAATTGGAATTGGACTTTGTCCTTTACTATTTATATCTTTTTCCTGACTGTCTCTTTTCTGAACAAAGGCATTTTCAACTGTGACTAGACATGGTTGTCACTTTCTGGCTAAAGCTATGCTTCTGAGCAGACAGTTTCTGAGATCACTGAAAGGAAGACTAAAGGAGAAAAAAAAAGGACTCCCAGGCCAGGCATTTTTCTCTCCTCAAACTCAATTTCTCTAGAAAAGGAAGAAATGTGAAAAGGAAAGCAAAGCAAAGGAAGTTAGCAAGTCAATGAGTAAATATGGTATCTTAATGGCTTCCTTGAAACATTGCCTTTTATATTTATAACCAATCTCAAATATTTCTGAAAAGTCTACAGAGTCACAAAACATGGGTGAAGAGGAGCTTGAAATGTACTTATTGGGGATAATGATATTCTCCTGTGATCTACCACAGAGGCTGAAAGTCAATAAGAGTAACTTAACAGAGATCCTGATCAATAAAGCTCTAGAATGACTTTACAGCAACTTTCTTCATGTGGAAATTTAATTAAGGCATAAAAAGAATTGGTTTTGTCATAGACTTGTCATCTATCTTTGTCTTTTGGAAAACAAATCCATCTTGTTTGACTTTGACTTTTTTTTTCATGCATTTCTATTCTTTTATTTCTTGTCTTACAATAAGAAATTACTACTTGTAATCTATAGAAAATATTTAAATAGATGCCACTGTAATTGTGAAGCAAATCTTTAAAGCAGTCGATTCTTTTTGTACATGATTGGTTTTAAGCAGAGCCTCCTGAATCTCCTGTGGATTTTTTTCAGAAGTACCTGCAGAGATGGGGATGTGGCAGGAGAGGAAGCTGGACTAATTCAAGTGGCCATCTGTTCAACAAAACTAGTGATTTTAAAGTTTCTTCCCAAATATTAACCTTTCTTGTGAGCAATTGTGTGAAGAAATAAACACAAATTCAATAGTCGCCAGATCAAGGACTCATTTGGAAATCAGTGCAATGGAAATGGAACTCTAGATTTTATGTAGTCAGGGTATGATGCAGGAAACTCTGCCCATGGAATGGAATTTCACTTATAGTCCCATACACATTTGTATCTGATTTGGTGTGAATCCCAATTATCACTTTGTTAGCTCAGGTTAACAAAGATTTCATGGGCAACAATTAAAAGCACATTTTCTTATCATTAGTAAGTTATTTAATTATCTCAAAAAATGTTTCAGGGAATTATTTCAAAGGTGAGAAAATTAGTGGGAAGAATTGGTCAAAGAGGTTAAATAGCTTTTAAGATAAGGTAAAAAGTAAGGATAGATTGTCCTTTGACTCCATTTTGGAGAAATCTATTTAGTTTTTTTCTGCAGAGTGACCACTCCATCTTTTCTAGAAAAGACGCTGCATGTGATAGGATTAGGTATTATAAGTATTAGGATTAGGTATATGACTTCTGACTGGAGGTAAAGAGCCAAGAGATCTAAGTCTATGCATTTACTATATTTCATCTTTAAGGCAATTACACCTTAAATTCAGGTCAGGAAAGGCCTTGGTACTTTAAAATAGGTTCAGTTTTCTGAGAATTTTTTGGAACAGAGAGTGAAAAAAGTCCCAATTATTGAGATTTCTGGGAGATTAACTTGGAGTTACTTCTGGCTTTTTTGCCTGTGCTAGAATTACTCCTAATGCAAGAAAATAATTAAATATTAAAATATAATTCTTTATTACCTATTATTCCGTACGTTATCTTACCTTTTATTCCTGTACCCCAATTTCTCCTCAGATAATCATAGCTCCATGATCAATGTTCACTGGTTTAATAGTTTTTATTTTGGTATCTCTGTTTCATTATTTGTGTATCATTATACTGTACTCTTTGGAAAACAAATCAAATTATCTTCTTTTTCTTTTACTTGTTGAAAGGGCCATATATGACTATGATCTGGGTTGGGTTTACACATACTGATCTGTGCTCAGGGAGCAATCCTGATGGGGTTCAGTGGACCAAAATCTTTGTATATGTTGTCTTCATAATACTGCTTCAAATAATTTACTGATATTCTTATGTTAGCTTGAAAATGAAACATATTTTTCAGAGTGGGGGGGGCACACCTGGCAATGACAGGGTTACTCCTGGTTCTGAAATTAGGTAACATTTCTAGTGGTATTCAGGGGACTAAATATGTGGTGCCTGTGATAAACTGGGGCCAGCTGTATAGAAGGCAAATGTCATACACCCTGTACTATCTGGCTGAATGTTTTTACTTAATAACAACTGAAACACAGTGAGATATACTGATGTTCATGACTAGTTCCAGTTATAGAATGTTTCAGCACTCATTCATTTATCAATGTACATTTCTAGTCACAATGCCACTATTTCCCTCCTGCTTTCTCCTCTTAATCCCATGCCAATATGGCAGACATTTTTCTTCTCTTTGTCTCTCTCTAGCTCTCTTTCTCTCTCTCTCTTCTTTGTAGGCATTATATGGTCTGCAATATTGCTCTTGAAGGGTGTCATTCAGATCTCTTTACCTCCTTCCAGCACTCAGTTCTGCATTTCCCACTCTATGTGGCAAGCTTATTACCATAGATTAGTCTTCTTGGCTCTTTTTTATATTGTATTTAGGTGCTAAAAATACATTACCTTTGTTCCTTTTTAAATACTTTATAGAGTTCAGTCTTTCTATGTCTATCCATCTTTTTATGACTCATTTCACTCAGTATAATTCTCTCCATATCTATTCATCTGTAAGCAAATTTAATTATCATATTTTTCCTAACAGCTGCATAATATTCCATTGTGTAAACGTACCTCATTTTTTTTTAGCCACTCATCTGTTCTTGTGCACTTGGGAAGCTTCAAGATTCTGCCTACTGTGAATAGTGCTATAATGAACATAGTAGTACAGAGGGGTTTTAAACTCTGTATTTCTGGGCTCCTTAGGATTTATTTCTAGGAGTGGTACTGCTGGGTCACATGGAGGCTCAATTTCTATTTTTTTGTGGAATATCCATATTGTTTTCCAAAAAGGCTGCATCAGTCTACACTCCATCAGCAGTGAAAGAGAGTCCCTTACCCCCTACATTCAAATCAGCACTGGTTGTTTTTGTTTGTGATGTGTGCCAGTCTCTGTGATGTGAAGTGTTATCACATTGCTGTTTTGATTTGCATTGCCCTAATTAGTAAATATGTGGAGCATTTTACTGTGTCTTTTGGCTACATATATGTCTTCTTAGAGGAAGTTTCTGTCCATCTCTTCTCCCCATTCTTTTGATGGGGATGGATAACTTTTTTTTCTTGTTAAGCAATACCAGTGCTTCATATAAATTAGTCATTAACACTTTATCAGGTGGGTATAGGTTGAATAACTTCTCCCAATCTATGGACAGTCTTTTTATGCTGATTACCATATCCTTTGAGTGAAGAAGCTTTTAGTTTAATGTAGTCCATTTGCTTGTCTTTGTTTGCACCTGCCGGGCCAGTGACATTTTTTCTTGATGATGCCTTTACATTCACTGTCATGAAGTGCTCTGCTTACATTTTCCTCTATCTTATTGTTTTATGTTTTGATAAAAGCTTTAATACACTTTGATTTTATTTTTGAGCATGTCATTATAAAATTTGAGTTAATTTGTTTTGCATGTATCTATTCGATTTTCCCAATGACACTTGTTGAAGAGGCTTTATTGCTACACTTGGGATTTCCTGTTATTTTATCAAAGATTAATTGACCTGAGGCCTGTCTCAGGATATTAAAATCTATTCCAATAATCTTAGAGTCTCTTTTTTCCAATACTACACTTTTTATTTACTACTGCTTTATAGTACAGTTTGAAGTAGGGAAAAGTGATGCTTTCCGCCAAACTGTCTTCTTTTTCTCAAGGATTGTTTTAGATATATATGGACATTTATTATTCCATATGACTTTCAGGTGTGTTTGATCAATTTCTTTGAAAATTGTCATGGCTATCCTTTTAGGGATTGCATTAAATGTGTACAATTCTAAAGGAATTATTGTCATTTTACTTATCTTAATTCTCCTGATCCATGAACAGAGAATGTGTTTCCTGTGTCCTCTTTTATTTCTTAATTTGTAGCTTTATTCGTACGGTTTTTTTTCCATCATTTTAGTTACCATAAGTTTATTCCAAGGTACTTATTTTCTATATAGCACAATTGTGTATAAGTGGTCCACTAAGTGAGTGGTGCTCATTGTCATGTGTCCCAAGAATCCAGAGTCATCTACATGCTAGTCATGTGCTGTACCACTTGAAGGGGCTTCCTGGTCCTTCTAGGTCTATTTGAAGAAAAAAATGGCTGATATTCCCAAACTCCTGCTTCAATATATTTGACATTTTTAATTGTAAATAACTTCAACTATAATATGTTAATTTAATGGCTACTGATTAAATGCTTAAAGGTATTAAAATTTCATTTATATGATTTAATAGCAGCAGAGATTTCTGTATAGCACATCTTACATAATATTAAGAAGAAAAAATAATGTCATGAAATGCTATTTAAAACATTTTAATATTATAAGCTCTTATGTTAATTCACTCATTTTAGAAATATTATTGAATACCTGGTCTTCAAAGAATAAAACATGAACCAATCAATTGTTTTTCTTGGTTTGCAGTTTGTTTAGCCAAAGGTTAGTCTTCTTTTATATGCCTATTAGCAGAATATAAAAGTTGGTAATCTATTACCAAAAGTACCAATATAACTTAATTTTCATGCAAGTTTTTTGTTGTTCTTTTTGAGTCAGGGGTTACTCCTGACTCTGTACTCAAGTGTACTTTGCAATCATGGGAAGTTCGGGGAAACATATGAGATGCTGGGAGGTTGAATCCAGATTGGACACATGCAAAGCAAGTACCCTAATGGCTAAATTATCACTCCATCCCTTTTTAATTTTTTCTCTTTTTGGTTTTTGGACCATAAGTAATGGTGTTCATGGGTTACTCATGGCTCTGTTCTCAGAAATCAGTCCTGTAGGGCTCAAGGGACCACAAAATTTTCTGGGAATTTAACCTGTGTCAACTACATACAAGGCAAATGCCCTACCCATTGTGCTATCGCTCAAATTCCCAATTACCAATTTCTGTTGTTGCTTTCCTTCTGAAGAATCTAAATTGTTTGAAAAGAAAACTTTTCTTAGCAATCATTCATCTTTCTTTCTGCACCCCAAATATTCATCTTTAAAGTTTGACATTCATGAATCTTTTGTTTGGAAGAGTCAGAATTATTGTTTATTTCTGGGTCAAAAAAATTTTTTTTTGATTTTTGGGCCACACCCGGCCACACCCGGTGATGCTCAGGGGTTACTCCTGGCTATGTGCTCAGAATTCGCTCCTGACTTGGGGGACCATATGGGAAACCAGGGGATCAAACCGTGGTCCATCCTAGGCTAGCGCAGGCAAGGCAGACACCTTACCTCCAGCGCACTGCCCGGCCCCGGGTCAAAAAAATCTTAAGTCAACAGTACAAGCACCATTATAAAACATTTGCTGAGGCCAGGTCTTTTTACAATGTGTGACATTCAATTATAAAATCAAATTACAATTTGTTGATAACATAATCTACAAGAGGACACAAATTCTTTCTTTGTGAAACTCAAATGTGTGAACACCTGCCCTTAATACTACACAGAAACCTTTGCATGTTTTATAACCATGTGCATGCATTTCAAGAAATGAAAATTCTAGCATGGAAATGTGGTGATACACTCAGGGATCACTCCTGGAGGATTCAGGAAACTATATATCGTGATGTAGGCTAAACATACTATGACTGCATCAAGGCAAGTATTCTACCCACTTTATTTTCTAGATGAAATTTTAGGATTAAGAAATTAATTCTATGGCTCAAAAACGTCACATCAATGTTGACATAGAGGCTTTGTGATATAGCATTTCAATTTATAGAAATGTTAGTTATGATTTTAGATACATCTTTTCTTAGTATTTATTATGATGAATTTATATCTAGCATAACTTTAAGATTACTAAAAATGAAACTAAGTACTCTTGTAGATGCTAAGAGACATTACATTAATTTACATTTGATTCAATGTTGTTCATCCAGGATTGGAGAATTTTTACAATAGTACATAGTGAAAATTTCCATTTGAATCCACTACTTCATTGAAGTCATCATATATGATATATGGAAACATCAAATGCCACTTGTAACATGGGTCTTTAACAGCATTGTGTGAACAGAAAAGAACAAAGTTCAGATTTTGAAGTGTCTGATTGCTTTCACAGTGAATTTTTTTCTAGTCTGGTTTAACTGTTTTTAGAAAGTCTTGTTAACTTTGTAAAAATGCTCCATTATTTTTGTTTAATATTGGATTTAGGAAGGAATTGCAAAGTTGTTGACACAAAATCTCCAGGGATTTTCTTTTCAGCTAAATAATGAGGAGACACCCCATTTTTGTTCACTACAGAGGTTGATAGGAGATAATATGTGAATAATAGAGAACCAGCTCTGGCAATACATAAATGACAAAAAAAATTTGCAGGACTTCAGAGATGACTTAATAAAGGGTTGGACCAGATGCTTTGAATATTCCAAGTCTTGGTTTTGATCCATGGCACTCCATGGCCTTAATTTTCTTTTTCAGAGGAGGCCATCTAGTGCATCTAGTGATACTTGAGTAGGGGATCATTTGTTGGCATTGATAAAACCTGGAACTTTGGCATGGAAACTATGCACTCAACTCTGTTGCCATTATTCTTATATATTTAGCTCAATTTAAAAACAAATATCAACTAGGCTGGAATGATATAGTACAAGAGTAGAAATCTTGTCTTGTGCATGACTAACCCAAATTCATCCCCAACACCCCATATTGTTTTAAGTACTGACAGGAATGATCCTTGAATATACAGCAAGGAGTAATACAAACATTGCTGGATTTGGCCCCAGAATAAACAGAAAAATCAATGTCATCCAAAACTATAGGTATGCTTTCTGAGCACTCATTACAATGACCTCTCAAGCAATCATACCTACCTCTCTATTAGCAACTGCTGATTTTATCTTTCCTTAAAACAAATACATCAGATAGGCTTTTAAATCATAAAGATTTAGATCTTTATACAGTAAGAATGTTTCATTCAATCTTAGTACTTCTTATGAATAAATTTTGATAAATAATTTAGCCAAAATAATAACAATAATTTCTTAATAGTTTCCAGGCAACATAGAGCTATTTTTCTGTTTATTTTCAATATATAATTTCTTTATTTTAGCACCATGGTTACAACATGTTTGTAACTGAATCTTGACCATAAAATGCACATCCCCCTATACAGAGCAGCTTTCCTACCACCATTGTTCCTCATTTTCCTCCTTCCCTATACCCTGTCTGTCTCCGAGACAGGCATTGTATTTCTTCATATATAAAACATTGATTCAAGAAATAAAAGATGACACAGGAAATGGAGACATATAGTCTTCTCGTGGATTGGGAGGATTAACATCATTAAAATGGCAACAGAGTGAGAGAGATAAATATAGAATAGTCTCACTCATATTTGGGATCTAACAACTTCCATATCTTTCTAATACCATCTTTTAGACTAATTATATTTTGTACAATATATCCAGTAATTATACATTCAGAAAAGCATTCATTCAAAAGGATATATGTACAGAATTATTCTTTATAGCACCATGTATAATAGCTAAGATTTGAAATCAACTTTACGTGTTGAATGAGAGATTATAAATACATAATAAAATAGTATGTAGGTGTAAGAAATAATGAAATAATGCACGTAACTGCAATAAAGATAGAAGATATCATGTTAAGCAAAGTAAGCCAGAAGAAGGAGGATAAACATAGGGTGATATAAATTTTGGGGACTTTTTTGGTTTTTGGGGGGTCACACTGGTGATTCTCAGGGGTTACTCCTGGCTATGAGCTTAGAAATAGCTCCTGGCTTGGGAGACCAGATGGGATGCCAGAAGATTGAACTACAGTCCTTCCTAGGCTAGTGCGTGCAAGGCAAATGCCCTACCACTTGTGCCACTGCTCTGGCTCCAGGATGTTATAATTCATACAGTGGTATTTAGAATAATTGGATAATGGGCTAAAATGGCTAAAAGGGGGAGTGTCTACATAATCCTTAGGCTTAGAGTTCAGGGAGGAGAGAAGAAATAGAGTGGTGGGTTGAGGAAGAAGAGACATGAAAAAAAACCAGGTAGCAAAAGTCAAGGGGATTCAGGAACATCGGTGATATAAATAAGTGACAGAGCTAAATAATCCTACAGAGTCAAAAACACTGAGATACAACAACAACGAGATCCAAATTTTAATAACCAAACTTAAATGGGTGACCATCATCATGATAAATTGGAGTGGGGTGAAGGGATAAAAGAGGGAACATGGGAACATTGGTGCAAGCAATTTGAAAGTGGTGAATGGATCATTGTAAAAGTCTAAATTCAACTATGAATAACTTTGTAAGTCAATTGATTAAATAAAATTAAATTAAAATTCTTTTTCATAGAACTCCAGATTTTGTGTATTTCTTTATGTATAAAAATTCACTGGTGCTGTAAACTCACAAAGTTTGGTTATAGAGATCGAAAATAATCTGTTCTTGGAGAAGGGCCCCCAAAAACTGTTCTTTTGAATGAATTTAAAGTAAATAATTTGTCTGAAAAAAATGCATTTAATCACTAAGCAAGTTTAAAAGAAAATAGACAGTCATTAAAATATTATACATTTAAATCAGCATAAAAGATTACAAACCAAATGAAAAAAACACAACTCTACTTGAATCAAAAACAACTTAAGATAGAAATGGAAAGAAGGCAGACAAAATGAAGGAAACTGACCCAAGTAATCTTTGATGCTGCCAACTACCAAAGCGCAACCTAGTTATACTTAGAAAAAAAGAGCTTCTCTCTTGTAGAGCCAAATAGACTGACCTTTTATGGCAAGGCTATTATTGGGTTCGTACTTCTCGATCAAAACTTGCACTTGTTCTTGCTTTAAAGGAGGGTAGAGTATTTCATTGAGCCTGGGATCTCGTTGCTTCAGGTTGATAAAGTCCATCATCTGATCGACGGTAAGATATGGTTTACTTTTGGCACCACTGAAAAGAGTTAAAAATCCAGAACTTAGAATAGTTTTTCTACTATATCTTGTTTGTCTATTTTCACTTAGTTGTAGGGAGAAAACATCCTGTCATACTAGTAAGAGCACTCTGTATTAAATGTCCCCTATTAGAAAGGTCTTAATATACTGCTGGCTCATACAAGTACTGTTTATTTCCATGGGCTATAAATATTTTTTACTGTATCCCAAATTCTCAACAATACCAAACTTAAATTCACTGTAGGAACATTGTGTTTTGATTTTAGAGCTACACCAATCTATAAATCTCAGAACTATTAGTAATTTTCATTATGAAACTAGTGTCCTGCTTTTACCATATTTTCTTTCTTTTAATTCATTGTTTCAGATGAATATAGTACTAATTACCAAATAAAGAAATCTTAGCCAAAGTATACAACCTATTTGTATATTTTTCTTTTCTGCTTTTCTTTCTTCCTTCCTTCCATCCTTTTTTTTCTTTTCTTCTTTTAGACCAAACACAGCTTGTGTTTAAAATTACTCCTGGCTTTGTCTTTAGGTATTACTCTGGCAGTGAATAGGGAAACCATGTGTTGCCAGGGATTAAATCAAGGTTGTCCCAGTGCAAGACAAGCATTTAAAACCCTGCACCCTATTTGGCCAAAATATATTCTTTCTTTCAAAAGCTTATTTTTTCTCTTTTCTTTTTCAGTTTGGACCTTACATGGTCTTGTTCAAAGGCTCCTCATAATTTGTTGCTTTGAGGTCATTCAAGGAGTAACTCAGGGAAAATCATTTGATGCTAGGGATCAAACATGAGCCTCCTATATGCAAATTATGAACTCTATGCCACTGAGCTATCTTTATGGTTCTCAAGTTATATTTTTAAATTATGCTTTGGGAAGAATACAATTTTTAAGTATATTGTGAATCAAACAACATTCTAGTTTCAATCTTGTTGACAGCCCAAAGACAAATCCAATGGCATAACCATTTTTGCTGTTCAATAGATATTAATGAAAATGAAAAAATGTCATCATCAGATACACTATTCCTATTTTCCTTACAGAGACATCCTTGTTTTGTTTATCAATTTTGAATTGATCTTCTGTGATCACATGTAGTTAAGCACAGGAAGAATGGTAAATTGCTGTTTCCTAAACTTTGTCTCAGTGTTTTGGCCCTTTCTTCTTTTGTAATTTTCAAGTAATATCTGCAGATTTTCCACTTGAAAATAAATACTTTTTGGCCTTGGGGGTTTATTAGTGATACCAATATGTTATTTTATTAATGCAATTTACAAAGATAAAAACGACTGGTTCCAGTTCGTTGTTCTGCAATGTGATTTTATCTCCTCTCATAAAATTCTGCCTATTCATAATCTTCAAGATTTACTGAGAATCCTGAGGATACAAAACAACTGCTCACAAATACACCCAGTAATAAGTCAAGAAACTTCATATACTCAATATTTGATTGAGTTGATTGCACCTCAGCTCAAGAAGCAAGGGATACAGGATTATCTTCAAACAACCAAGCAGAAGCACTGCACTGTGCATGGTGTATGAAGAGATCAAATTTCTCCCTGGCTACTTTGAAGAGCAGGTTAAGCTGAAAAACAAAGTAGATTAAAACGTGTTCTCTTACAATTCAGAAAAGATGTTGTCAATTTCAGGTCGAGGGCAGAGGTTGTTCAGAAAAACTCTGTATACTTCTGGAGTGAAATCTTCTTGAGGTATTGAATCATTCTGAAAAATAAAACAACAATCAGTAAATTTTCTCATTCTGTCTTCCTTTCACTGTTTTAATCTTTCAGTCTCTTTTCTTCTTTTTTTTTCTTATCCAGGTGAGGGTAAACACTCAGAAAGCATTATGAGCTCAAGCCCCAACAGAATTCATTTGGACATAGACTTTGAGGTATGAACATCCTTATTTTCTCTATGTATCTATGTATCTATGTATCTATCTATCTATGTATCTATCTATCATTTATCTATCTATGTATCTATGTATTTATCTATCTATCTTCTATCATCTCCCTCTCTCTCAGAAGTTTTCTTTCTTATTGGATATGAAGGCAATTTCTTAAGGATATTATTAATACATCCTTAAAAATAAGCTAAATGGACAAAGAACAGGGTCTATGTAACAGCTTTGTAATTTGGTTTTCCTTTTGTGCTAAAAAGTTCATATCATTAAATTAATCATTTTAAATATTTTATGTGTACAAAGTAGTGGAATTAAGAACATCAACATTGCTTATGTCAAAAATGTCATATTTGTATCAGTTAATGTTTTTCAGGTATTATTGGAACACTTTAAAAATAGTAAAGGTATATGCTTATTTGCAGAAAATTTCTTTATTTCATTGTATAATGTTTATTCTGCTTTAGATAATCTGCTAAATTGTAAAATATTTCCATAAGTAAGAACAAGTTATTTTTTCCAATTCTCATTACTATTGTTTGGGAAGTAAGTCATTGATATGAAAAGTCACTTTTATGACTTATTTTTCTGTTTAGTCAGGCTGCCATGGAAACCGGAAAGCATGTATTTTGGCCTTTATTAACAGGAAGGACATTATTCATGCTGTTTTCCTACTTTAAATATGTGTTTATATGATTATTTTTATTTTACACACCTAAACTAAAGAAAACACCATTCCTTTTTTAACATATTAATGATTTTGAAAATATTTTCTAGAAATAAGTGAATTATATTGCCTGAATTACTATCTGAAATGCTTCCTAAGAGATAAGGAGACTTAGCTCACCACTTGGCAAATAGCACTGGTTCCATATCTATAAAAATGAGCAAATAAAATAACATTTCCTTCATTATACCAATTTATTGAGCATAACAATATTTCAAAAATAGGTTTTGCAATAAGCACGTTTACATCATTGTACATAGCAATGTAAATTTTACCATTAGGTTTGGCTACCTGAATAATAACTTTGAATTCACAAACACAAATGCACAACTACAAGAACAATGATAACTGGGTAGCAATGGTAACTGGGACTACTTTACTTCTGCCTATAACCTATAAATAGCTTTCCAAACTTTCCATTTGATTGATACGATGAAATAATTACCAAGGATGCACACCTTTTTTTTTTTTTTCTCAGCACTACTTTCTGTTTGAGTTAAACCCCCAAGTCTCGGTAGGTAGTGTTATAGAGAGCTGGGAGTGATCCTCTCTATCCCACTCTTCAAAGGTGTGTGACATAAGAAAGACTTCAAAATTTTATGATTAAAAGATCAATTGCAAGAAAATACTGAGTCCATACACTGAATGGACCAATTTATGCATTGCTTGGCGAATTCATGCATAACCCTTCATTAAGTCCTAGAACTTCAATGTCCTATACCACTATCTCTAACACTTAAGAATTTATTAGGCACTCTCATTCCAACTCACCAAGCTCACACATAAATAGATTTTTTTCAGGGAGGATTTGGGCCATATTCAGTGGTATTTGAGGGCTACTCCTTACTGTGTTTGTGGAATTACTCCTCAGAGTGCTCAGGGGACTATGAGGTATCACAAACCTGATGAGGGTTGGCTATAGGCAAGCTAAGTGCCATAATCCCTGCACAATCTCTCTTACTCTATTTTATTGGACATATAAGTAATTGTCTTCTATATCTTATGATCAACATTATTTGCATTCTATTAGTCTTCATTTAAAATTCCTTCCATTAGGCATCTTTGCTTCCTCTGGATGAAATTTTGCCTTTCATCTGTGCCTCACATATCATACATGATAAATTTCGCATGTAACTGTATTATGCTCCAAGATGCAAATTTCCCTTGTTCTTAGCTACTTATAGATTTATCCAAGCTAGGACATGTGTGCCACTTTTTAATTATCTCAAGTTTGTACATATAGAATATGTCCACATAAATACTAATTGAATAAATATGACTAAAAAGTAAAGCAGAAGTTGCTTTTGGAGATTTACATGTTGTCTATTTCTCACAGATACACATAAGTGATTATTAATTTTACTCCCCCATCAGTGATTATGTTTTTATTATTGTTATCTGGACTTTGGGTAGTGAGAATTAAAGAGGTTAATATAATCTGAATCAAACCATTTATTACAAAAACTGAAAGTATTGGTATTCACACTTATATACGAAGTCTTCCTAAGGGGAGATTTTTAAAATTGTACTAAAAATAACACCAAACACCATGGTGGTAGAAATAATGTCATCTACCCTTCCAGATTCTATCAAACTGGTTGTGAGCACATTCACATGCCTTATCTAAAAAGGAACATTATCAGAGGATAATAAAAAATAGTATCTGTTGAGTTCTTACAGTATCCTAAACAAAGCTCAAAAACATCGTTTTAATGTCCTCAGGTATGTCAATTAACTCACTGAGGCTGGAAAGAAAACACTATGGATCTGAAGATCAGCAAACTTTTCTAAGGTTGCTCCTAAAATAGGAGCTACATTTTGAATTAAGTCACTTGATTCCATAATACAACTATAATCTAGCAGCCTAATTATTCACATCACTCTGGGGATGTGGTTTCTACTATATATACATTTTTTGTTTTTTGTTTTCTGGGCCATACCTGACATTTTTCAGGGTATGTTTCTGGAATCTACAATCAGGGATCACTTCTGATAGTACTCAGGCAACAGAATCTAGCAATAGAATCTAGGTCAAACTCATGCACACATGTTTCTTAACTATTGTATTTTCTCTCTCTCTCTCTCTCTCTCTCTCTCTCTCTCTCTCTCTCTGGCTCTAGTTCTACTTTTAAATTCATTTCAAAATATAACATAATTCCCTTACAAACTAAAATTTATCTTCTAAATATGCTATTTAAAATGCATTAATTTACTGAAATGCCTTTATGATCAAGTGAGTAATGCCCCCATATTTATATTATTTTTGACAAATTAATGGAATATTTTCCAGTGAATTATGGAATCAAAATTATTCTCAGTATTTTTGTTTGTTTGTTTGTTTTGGTTTTTTTGGGGCCACACCTGGTTGACGCTCAGGGGTTACTCCTGGCTATTCGCTCAGAAGTCGCTCCTGGCAGGCACGGGGGGGGCCATATGGGGAACTGGGGGATCGAACCGCGGTCCATCCTAGGTTAGCGCAGGTAAGGCAGGCACCTTACCTCCAGCGCCACCGCCCGGCCCCTATTCTCAGTATTTCATTCTAAACCTATACCATAATGTAAGATATAGAGTGCATGATAACTACAAGTCAATTATTCATAATGAATAAAATTCTTAAATTGATGGAATATAATTTAGTATTAGTAATTTAAGGAATCAGAGTTGCATATATGATTATGCTTCTTTATATTTAAAATCTAAGATAAGGGAAAGACTTACAATTCTCTTGGGAGATATTCTTTTATAAGTTTTATTCATAATTTTTTTAATGCAAAATTATCACAGTTTTACCTCTCTACCTCTGTGCTCAGGGTTTACTTCTGGTTCTGTGTTCAGGGATCACTCCTGATGATGCTCAGAAGAGAGTATGGGCTACTATGAAAAGACCCAGGTTGGCTAAATGCAAACAAGCACCTGATCCACTCTTCTATCTCTACGGATCCATTATATAACTATAGTCAATGTTATTACTTAAAATTCATAAAAATAACTCCTAATTTTTTCTTAAGAAATACATACACATGATAATAATATAACAAGTATATAATTGTAAATGCTCTGTGCTATTTTTAAGTGATTAAGCCCTAAATCACAGATAATTTGGTAGAAAACTACTTTCAGTTTACAGAAAGATTATGTGGCAATTTTTGAACATGGAAATACATTAAAAGTTCTCATTGGAAAATATGTTTGGATTATCACTGGAAGGACAGAATTGCTTTCTTGCTCTCTATTTTTATACAATCCTATTTTTTTTTTAACAATACTGGTAACTTTGGCAGAAACTGTAATCTCTACAGAAGTACTGTTAAAAGAATGTGTTATTCCAATGGATCACGTCAGCAGCCAGGATACAAGTTAAGGCACATTTAATTATCCTTAACAATGTG
>PVKC010011759.1:0-24362 GCA_004027635.1 Crocidura indochinensis | reverse complement strand
ATCATTTCTTACAGCTATGTAGTATTCCACTGTATATATGTACCACATCTTTATGATCTACTCATCTGTTATTGGATAGCTAGATTGATTACAACTCCAAGCTATTTTTCTGAGTGCTGTGATGAATAATGGCATGCATACTTCTTTTTCTTTTTGGGTGAATGTTTCTATGTCATGGGAATAGATAACAAAAGGGTATTGCTAGTCATATGTGACACCTGCATTTTTATGTAAATGGTGATTTCCATTATGATAATGCTTTATATCTCATCTCATGCACTTTTGTTCACAGAGTATTTGAGGTAATTTTGACAACTATCCTTTATCCTTTTAACTGTTGACTCTAATATCATAGTCAATTGCATTCCATAAATAATTGTCTACTTTGTGAAGGTTGCTTTTGCTCTATCTCACAAAATGGGTCAAGTCAGTAATTCACCTCTAAATGTTTCAACAGCTTGGTTTTTGGGCCTCTTATTTGTATAACTTTATTTTATTTTAATTTTTTGTCTGGTGCTGATGATCAAACCCAGAACTTCAAGCTCTATGACTTTAAGATATATATGTACTGCCTATTTCGAAATCTCTATATGCAAGTCAATTTACATATAAACCTAATTGGAATGCATCTTGGCTAATATTAATTTGTCAAATTTAATAGTGAAAGACTTAATATAAACAGCTTTTTTGATTTCCTAACTTTGTATCCCCATCCTTTAAAATTTTCTCTTTAGTTCCTTTGTCTTTGAGTATATAATATATTACTTACCTAACTGTTTAACTAAAATATCTACTACTCATTTTGATTCTTTTCTCTATAAGGTCCATTGTAATCTATTTTGCAAATCCTATTGGTTCTACTTTTTTGGGGGGTTTCGGACCACACCCATTTGATGCTCAGGGGTTACTCCTGGCTAAGCGCTCAGAAATTGCCTCTGGCTTGGGGGGACCATATGGGACACCAGGGAATCGAACCACGGTCGCGATCTTTCCTTGGCTAGCGCTTGCAAGGCAGACAGCTTACCTCTAGTGCCACCTCGCCGACCCCTCTACTTTCAAGATATAGTCTATATACAGTCCTATTTAATTAAAATATTTTTTAAATTTAGTCACTAGAGTTACAGTTATTCATGATTAGGCTTCATACAATGTTTCAACACCAATCACTTCACTAGTGTCAATTAGCTTTCCTCCATCAGTGCCCACTCCTCTCCCCCTCTCATCTCCTGCTTCTTACATACCGGCTAAGTATTAACTTCTATGAGAGGCACTATGTATGTTTGGATTTTGGGGCCACACTCAATGGTGTTCAGGAGTTGCTCCTGGCTCTGCATTCAGAATTTACTCCTGGTAGGCTCTGAGGACCATATAGGATGTTGGGATACAATCTGGGTGGCTGTGTGCAAGTGTGCTGTGCTGTCTCTCTGGTCCTGAGAGTTGACTTTTTTAATATAAATTTTTGCACTATGATTTACATTATTATTGCTGATAGGGCTTCATATAGAACACTTTACCACCTTTTATCACCCCCTCCTCCTCTCAGTTGAGCTGTTCTCGCCTTCATAGATATTACATCCTTTCTATTCTCCAGTCCCTCAAGCTTCCTACTGAATACCAGTTCTCATGTTTTCTTTCCATTGTCTTTGGGTATTTGCTATTTCACTACTGTGTTTCTTTATATCCCTTATATGAAAAGGATCATTCTGTGTCGGTCTCTCTTCCTTTGACTAACTTCACTCCTCATGGTATTTTTCTGGTCTCTCCATATAGCATAAAATTCCATGACTTTATCTCATACAATAGAATATTACTCTGCCAGAGGAAAAGATAAAGCCAGCCCTACTTTTTTTTTCTTGCCTAAACTATTTAGGTAAAATTTTTATTTACTTAAAATATAGTATAACATTCTTTCACTTTTGATGCTCTTTCTTCACTGTTTATTCTACAAAGAGCAGCCAGAGTAATTGCCTCAATGTTTCTTGATTTGCTTAACGCTTTGAGTGATTTGCTATTGTATTTTAGTACTGAGATTCTGTATCCTGTATGTTGTGACTTCTGTAAGATTGGAAGTACTTTCTTTGAAAACAATGCAATTATTGAGTTTTAATAGCACTGTTGTAGTTCTGCCATTCAGCTGCATGGCTCTATGTAAGTAACTCTTTCCTAACCCCCCACCACTGTTCTGCCATTTCATCATAACATACTTTATATGAACTTTGTTTTTCTCCTAATTGAACAAGGCTTTTCATGGCCTTTTCAATCTGGGAAGTGATTCCATTAAGGTATAAAATAATTTAATATAGAACTACTATTTTCAGATACTTTTCTTCCATTTTTCTTTGCTGTTTCAGTCTCGAGTGCTATTTATCCTGTAATATTACACAAATTTACTTATCTTGAACATAACACTTATTTTCCATTTCTTTTTCCTTTGTTTTGCATTCTGAATCCCTGATGTTCTTCTTCCTTTGTTTTGCATTCTGAGTCCCCTGATGTTGTCTTAAAATCCTTAACATTTACATTTTCACTTACCAGAATATGTAGTTTCAAAGAACACTTATATTATCTGAATGTTTCTTTTCAATAGTGACATTCTGCTAGTGGGTGCATTAACATCCATTTACTTATTATCCTTCCTCTTATTCCTCTGAAAGCTATTCATTATAGATTAAAAATGTGTTTTCTATTTCCTGATTTGTTCCAACTTCTATCTTGTTTTGTTTTCTTTTAAATAGATTTCTTTTAAATATCATGTGCTGGCAGTTTATGCCAAAATTTTATTATAATTGATATAAGAGGATGTACAAGAAACTCAATTGGCAGCTATGTTTGCCTATGGGCAGAGGTTGCACTGGGTAATAATATCCTAAATTTCATATTTTGGGGTAGGCCTTGGGTCACATCTTGCTGCCCTGAGCACTTACTTTTGGCTCTTTGCTCAGGAATAATTCCAGGTGTGGTTCAGGGAATAATATGAAGTGTGTGGATGGAACCCAAGTAGACAATATGCAAGACAAATGCCTTAGCAGTTATACTATCTTACTGGTCTCAGGGATTTTGAATTTTCATTAGGGGCTTGCTAATAATAATAACTTTATGCATTTTCTTTTAGTTATTTATTTTTTCCATATAGTAGTTTTCTAGTCTTTATATCTGGACATTTGAACCTAGTTTCATAGGAAAGGATTTGAATTATCACAATTAAGTACAGCTATTATGACAACCAAGTTTCAGATATGTGCAATAGCCCTTTATCCTTTAGCTGTTCTCCATTTATTCATCTCCCCAGCCTTTGGTAACCAATGCTCTTCATTTGATTTTTATAAGTAAACCTATATGTATAGTTTATATCAAATATGTTTTTTTATGTTTCTTCTTTTATTTGACACAATCTTTTCAAAGAGCACATATGTTGAAACATGTGTCTATGCTTTATTCCCTTTTATGACTGGGTAATATTTTAATATATGTGTAGGCCATATTTTTATCTATCTATTCATTAGTTGATGACATTTGGAAAGTTTATGCTATCTAATAATAATATTATTATGAATGTTGATGTATTTTATGTGAACATATTTTCATTTCTTTTGAAAATATACTTAGGTGTAGAATTGTAGAACCATATGAGAACTCTATATTAAAAATCGAAGATATGGGGCCCGGGAGCTAGCATGGAGGTAAGGCGTTTGCCTTTCATGCAAAAGGTCATTGGTTCGAATCCCGGTGCCCCATATGGTCCCCCGTGCCTGCCAGGAGCAATTTCTGAGCAGGGAGCCAGGAGTAACCCCTGAGCACTGCCGGGTGTGACCCAAAAACCAAAAAAAAAAAATTGAAGATATGATTTTTTTCTATAATGCCAGTACCATCTTACATTTCATTTAGCAAGGGGTCATATCTTCTTACACTAAAATATATTATAATTTTCTTTTTAAAATTGTAACCATCTTAGGCATAAAGTGATATTTTATTGTAGAGTCTGGTGACTTTTAAATCCAAAGAAAGCAATATGTTCTAAGCACCTAATATGTGTCACACACTCTCTGCTGGAATATTTGAAAGCAAGCAAATTAAGGATCTGCTTTCCTATAAGGAAGAAAACATAGTGTTTGGATTATGTTTCTTTGTTGTTTGATTCTGTTCTTGTTTTTGTTTTTGGCTTTTTATCTTTGGCTCATTTTCCCCTTTTCATCCATAGCTGAATATAATTTTTTATCATGTCAGGGAAATATAATCATTGTTCTTAATATTTCAAATTAAGCCAAAAAAAAAAAAAGCAAGTGCCACATTGTTTAGTGAAATGAGAAATAATTAGTCCCTAAGAGAACTCAAATTCTCACCACAATAGCCGCAGTACATTTCTGTCTACTTCCTGGGACAACATGCCTTTCTTCATCTTCATGTCAAACTCTCTCTCATCCCTTGAATTTTGGATTAGAAGTCACCTCCTCTGCATGGGCTCTCCTCAGGTTGTTTTCCTTTTGTGCTTAGGGTATATTTGTAACTTCTCTTTTTCTTTCTTTTATTTTTTTATCCATCTTGCCATAAAATTCTAGGAGATAAGAATGAAGTTAATGGTACCCATTCTATTCTTGTAAATGAATAAATCTGCTTCTCTTTAAGCAGTATCATTTAAGATCATTAAAAGTTGATAATCTCTCTAGGAATGAACTGCATTTTCTATTTTCTTTGAGTAATTAAAATTTTTTCTAGTATTGTCTGTAATGCATATGACATTTTGTTTTTATCATAATTTAGATCTATTTCTTTGAGATGCCTTTTACTAAACCAACAATTTCTTTTTGTGTGTATTTTTCGTTTTTGTATTTTTGAACCACACCTGGTGATGCTCAGGGGTTTCTCCTGGCTATGCGCTCAGAAATTGTTCCTGGCTTGGGGGACCAAATGGGACTCTGGGGGATCGAACCACAGTCTGTCCTAGGCTAGCATGGGCAAGGCAGATGCCTTACTGCTTGTGCCACCGCTCCGACCCCTACACCAACAATTTCTAATACTGCTTTCTGTTTATTTTCCTTTTCTATTGTGCTAGATATGTAACTTACAGCCTCACATATGCAAGGGAAATTCTCTACTGCTGAACTCTATCCTTAGAACCCTAATACTCTTTCCACGAAGAAAATTCACATGAAATTCTATATCACTGACTCACCAAGTTTATGAGTACAATTTGAATGCAAGTGCTTTTAGTTGAGTGTAGTACTCTAGTAGTGGAAATGAATTCTGCCTGATAATATTTAGTATCAGCAGTGACAAAGTGCATTAGGAATGACATCTAAAGTAAGTTTACATTAATTAATTAATTAATTAATTAACTTTGGGTCACACCGGCAATGCTCAGGGGTGGTCCCTGACTCTACACACAGAAATTACTGCTGGTGATTTTCTTTGGGACCATATGGGATGCTGGGAGATTAAACCCATGTCAGCTATATATGCAAGACCAATAGCATACCGGTTGTATTATAGCTCCAGCTCTCAAAGTAAATTTTAACATGAAGTCATTATCTTGTAGTGAGAAAATATTTCTTTCTTTTTTCAGTGTAGAAGGGGCTTGGACCACATTCAAAGGTACTTAATTTCACTCCTGATTCCATACTTGGGGAATCTAATTGGGGTATGCAGCATGCAAGGCCACTGCCTTAACCCTTATACTATTTCATCAGCCCAAAAGAACATTACTAAGGAGAGAAGTGAGATTGGGTGAGTTGATGATGTTTTCTATATCCCATCTTTATCTGTAAAATAAATGAACTTGATGAGATGATTTTCAAAGGACTGGCTATAGTATATTAAAGTCCAAATCACGATGTTAAATTGGAATTTTTTTATTCTAAATTTAAGATCTTTTGAGATTATCATTGACTCTTTATTTCTCATACAGACACATAAAATATTACTGAGATAAAATCTGACACCAGTTGAATTGAGGTCATAGCCCCCTATGGAAAGTTGAATTTGTTGGAGATTTTTCTTTATTGTTAGAGGTGCTTCCTCCAGCCTTATCCTTGAAGTCACTGGTCTGCTGACAAAAGTAATTAAATCCAAACATACAATTCACCCAGCCTGCTTTTCCGTAATAGAAATCAATAGTTTTTTTTCCATGGATGAACTACATTCATGTATTCACCTCACCCAGGAAAGGGCACCTTTAGAATGTTGACTAAATAAATTATAAGTTTTAGCTGCAGACCAGAAAATCTAGAGAAGAGCAAAGTGTTGCTGCACATCAGAGGGTTGGGGACTGCTGAACTTCCTCTGATATTGTAAGCCTTTACTAGGATCTAGAAAATGTCCTTTAATACTGTGACCTCAGATTCTTGTGATATGTTAGCTGCATTTTATATTCCCTAATAGGAGGAAGAATGGAGTTTATAATAAAGGTGGCTTTTTGTGTTTCAACCCTATTTTCCTAAACTACTAAATGTGCTCAATTTCTTTTCTTTTCTTTTCTTTCTTTCTTTCTCTCTCTCTTTTTCTTTCTTTCTTTCTTTCTTTCTTTCTTTCTTTCTTTCTTTCTTTCTTTCTTTCTTTCTTTCTTTCTTTCTTTCTTTCTTTCTTTCTTTCTTTCTTTCTTAAATTTTTTGGTTTATTTTTGGACCACATCTGGTGATGCTCAGGGGTTACTCCTGGCTCTGTGCTCAGAAATCGCTCTGACTTGGGGGACCGTATGGGACGCCAAGGGATTGAACCAAGGTCCATCCTAGGTTAGCACATGCAAGGCAAATGCCCTACTGCTTGTGTCACTGCTCCAGTCCTTCAGTTTCTTTTTTGAAGAAGTTCCTGAATGTTGGCTTGGCTGATGACAGATAATATGTCAAACTGTTTGCGTGTTTTATTTGAACAAGACAAAGCATCTTTAAATATCTTGAAAAATATGCCTCTTAGTTAAACAATCATATATTACTGACTTTTGGTCCTTAGGAGAATTATTTCTGTAGATTTTCCTGGAGTTTAGAAATTTTGAAGTTTTCAGTGGTTATTCTTGGGGCATTTGCTTTTTCTAGAGTCTTTAGCTCTGGACACTTTCATAAAAGCCAAAGCACAGTGGGATTCTTCCTGTAGGTACTGAGCAACTTAAATTGCTCTTAGAGATGTTTATAAATTTATGGGTTATATATAGCCCTTGTTTGTTTTATACACTGGTGTAACTCCCTCTTTTCTTCTTCTTTGTCCCCAACCCATTCCTTCAGCCCTCATCCTTCCATGCAGACCCTGCCCCTATAAAGCAAGCTCTGTGGCATACTGATCTATCCATCTCCTTCCAAGGAGCCCAGCGCAATTAGTTCACCAGTTCCCGCCAACTCACTTTGTGTACTTTGAAGATCACAAATTAGTGAATCTTTCAGATATTCTGAATAAGAATTGATGTAAACTGTTTTTGCTATACCATTTTAAAGTGTGTGTGTATGTGTGTGTTTATGTGAGAGAGATATCTTTATTATTATTATTATTATTATTATTATTATTATTATTTTTGGGCCACACCCTTGATACTCATGGGTTACTCCTGGATATGCTCTCAGAAATCGCTCCTGGCTTGGGGGATCATATGGGACACTGGGGGATTGAACCGTGGTCTGTCCTGGGTCAGCCGTGTGCAAGGCAAATGATCTCTTGTTCCCATTCTTTTCTCTTTAACACATTGTGTGTCTGATACTATTATAAGCTCTCTCAGTTTTTGCTATTGCTTTTTCACACAATACTCAGCAATGTTCAGGAGGTTTTACTGGCTTTGTGTTTGGTAGTGGCCCCTTGTGGTATTTATGATGGGGAATTGAACAGAGATAGGCTTTATGCCAGTCAAGCAGTCAAGCTCATTAACTTCTGTACTAATTCTCTGCCACTTCGTATCATAAATTAGCTTTGTTCTTTGCTTTAGTTTGAATATCTTCTTTCATTCCAATACCACATTGTTTTAATTACTGTAGTCTATAATTTAGTTTGAAGTCAGGTTGTATCATGTCTTCATTATTATTATAATTAGCATTATTATTATTATTATTGGTCTTAAGGTTGCTTTGGCTATACAGGGGTTTAGGGGTTCCACATAAATTTTATAATATTTATTCTATTTCTTTAAAGAATATAACTGATAATTTAATAAGGATTGTATTAAATAAATGTAATGATTTAGTTAGGATGGTCATTTAAGTAATTCTAATCCTTGGCAACAAAATCTTTGATCTGTTTTTATCTTCTATTTCTTTTAATAGTAACATAGTTCAGATATAAAAATTCATTCATCTATAAATTGATTTCCAAGTACTTATTTTAAATAAAATTATAAATGGAATGATTGAAAATCTTATTCTTTTCTTTTCTTTCCTTTGGGGAGTGGTCCATACCTGGTGGTGTTCAGGGGTTACTGCTAGTTTCGTGCTCAGAAATCATTCTTGGCAGGCTCAGGGAACCATATGGGATGCCTAGATTTGAACCACCATCCGTTTTGGATAGGCTCAATGCAAGGCAAACGCCCTACAACTGTACTACCTCTCTGGCCCCTTGTTCTTTTCTTTCATTTAGAAATAAAATAGCTTTTTGTATAATTATATGATATGCAACTCATCACTGTGCTATATGGGTTTATTGTTTCTAATAATTTTTTAAGAGGAGTCTTTGTTATTTTCACTGTTTAATACTATTCCTTTGCAAATAGAAAATATTTTATTTTATAACTATTTGGATCTTTGCCCCATTTACCTAATTGCTGTGGTTAATACTTTCAGGACTATGTTGAATCATTGTGATGTGACCCTTAGCTTTTATATCTGTGAAGTGAAAAACAATGAGATTTTTAAAAGTGAATAAAAATTCAAATTGGTGCTTTCTATAAATTATTTTCCTTATAACTAGAACTTATATTAGTCAGAATATAAAATGTAATGTTATTGCCTGCTACATGTAAAGAGTAGTATTTATATAATACATTATATATATATATATATAAGTTGCTATTCAGACTTTTTATAAACTTTTACCTGGTGTATATCATCTCACAAATGTGCTACTTATTCTTATGGAGAGATTTGAATAGCAAGACATCTAACTAATTCTTATTATAAAGTATTTTTACATTATTATTTAAAATATACTATTTTAGTTTAATATTTATAATCAATACACACAAGTATTAAGAATTATAATAAAATCAGACAAGGAATTATTTAAAGAATTATACTGGTTAAAGGTAAACATTATACACGTTATATGTTATTTATAAGATAAGTCCAATTTTCTGAGATTAAATCAAATCAGAGACACTTCAAAATAGTTGTACTATTGTAAAAAATTTTAATAAACGGTGTTAAATTATTTTCATTTCATATGTTTTGTAAGTATAAGGTACATTTTAAGGAAAATTATAGAAATAAGTTTACCTTAGCTCTTTTAGCTGAAACACTAGTGAAAGAGAAAACCAATATTAAACTTAGTGAAACAAATAGAACCAGGAAAAAACAGCAGTGAGAAGATTCATTCTCTAATTACGAGGAAGCAGTCTCATTTTAATGTTAAAAAATATTTGCTATCATTAGTTCTAGACAAAGCAATTTTGTTTAGAACTGCATAATGTCAGGATGCTGGCAAAATTGCTCCTCGGAATATTGGTCTAAACTTCAGACCTATATTAGGATACGCTAAAATCTTACTTGGGTTTTCCTCAATGAACAGATCCTGCACTTTACTAGTGTTGCCAACCTGTACCCAGAATTTTGATAGAATTATATGTCATTTTATTGTTGTTTTTATCTTATACACACATGCACACACCCTAAATCATACCTCATATCAACAAAAATAAGAAGATAGAAAATGTTTGCATATTTGGAGAAAAATATACTCACACATGAAAAAATCATTTCATAAAGCAAATTGTGAGTCAAGCACTGGATTGTTTGTAATGGCAAATAACTAAGAATCATTGTATTGGTTGGTGATTATGAGAGTCCTGCAGAAACCATATGGCAAATTGAGGGGTCCTTATTTACCCTTTGCTCACCAATGATTTCAGACGCTATTGGTTTCTGTTCATATTTAAGAGTTGCAAGTTCAAACAAAGATGTACAATTAGGTTAAGATGATCTTTAATTCATATCTTCCAGAGTTTTCCTTTTTTAATCCCTTCTGCTAGGCATTTTCTGTTGTGTGATGGCCCTCTCTGTTTTTTTGCACCCAACTCTGTCTTTATCAGCAATACCATGTTATAGATTATGAGGACTAAGGGTGTTGTCATGGCTGGTAGAAATAAAATGTGTGGACTTTTCCATTCGTTGGACAATTTCTTTGGGGAGGAAGTTTTCTACATGTAGCTTCTACATGTCTATTTCTGGCATATGATAAAAGCTTTTTATTCTCTAGACAGTTATCTCCCTGAGAGGTGAAGTGGTGTGTGTGTGTATGTATGTGTGTGTGTGTGTGTGTGTGTGTGTGTGTTTGAGAGGGGTCTATGTGCAGAGTGTATTGAATATATGCAACCACTTGGGAGGAGAAAGCTAAGAACCTAAAAAGAAACTTTTCACCTTGAATCAGTGCATTTTATGTTTTATATCTACTTGATATTTGAGAGATTTTGGAATATGAACAAAATCTTTGTCAACATACAAAGATGATTAATGATATGTGATGTCAAAAGTGAATAAGTAAATGAAGCTAGTCCATGTGTAGTTTTTCTGACAAGGGGCTTTCAAAAGGCATTAAAGAGCATGAATATGTTTCTTTAACTGACACCTTGAGTTTTTGCCTTTCACCTTGACTGACAAATAAGGGGTCTCCCAACCTCTCTCCAAAGCACTGGTTGGGGAATAAACTGCTACTGTGCTTTGTGATGATTGTGGCTAAGGTTTAAATCCTGTCTAGTTTTAAATCAAGTGGAGCTTTGGTTTTAGTTATTTTACTGTGAAAAATGAAAAAAAAATGTGTGTTTAGAAAAGGTCTCTTCCCTTCTATTTAAATATCCATTCTCTTTAAAAGGTAAGCTTGTTACTTTAGAAAGCTATGATTTTCAAGTCTCATTATATGAATTTTGATGTTTGCGATTTTTGGCAACTTAGATGGATATTGAATTCTCAGATATTGCAGGAGACTTTATTAACAAGATAACAATCTTGTTGAAAGGTTTTTTAGGTAGGAAGTATGTTAACAGTTATTAGTGGGAAAGTTCCTTGTTTACTAAGTCATTTCTGATGTTGCTAGAGAGATACGTAATAATACATATTGAATTTTGGGAGCTTACAATTATAAATTTGGTTATTTTCAATTCAGGATATGCTGTCATATTTTATTTAAAATTTTCTTGAGTAGAATTAATAAGATAATTAAAGGTTTCTAGTAATCGTTAATTTGTTATATTAGTTTTTGCCTCCATTTTCAACACCCCAATCTTCACTCCAGAATACTTCTATGATCTTTTCTATGAAAACTATAAAACTTCTCCTGGGGATTTTTCATACATTCTTTAATTTACTATGTTTTGAATGCTTAGGGCTGGGGAGATAGTACAGTAAGTACAAGGAAACTACAGAGATAGTACAAAGTATGATGCATGTCTTGCATTTGACCATCCTGGATTTGAACCCCCAGCATTCATATGATTCCTTAAGTTGACAGGAGTGATCCCTAAGTGCAGAGCCAGGAGTAAGCCCTGAGCATCATTGGGGTGGTACCCCCAAGTTATTGGATGTTGGATCTAGGGGCTAGTGTTTTTATCTTACATGTAGCCAACCCTGATTCAGTTATTAACACTGCAGTGAGCAGCTCTGGAGGCCCCTGAACACTGCAAAGCACTTTGCTCAGATCATTCTTGGCACCATTGCTGAGCCTTGGTATTGAAACACCAGGTGCACTGGTTGAACATCACTGGAACGGAATCTCTAGAACTATCCTCAACACCAGGTGGACTTTCCCTGCTATAGGCTTCTTCTCTTTTGTAATACACAGTGTAAAGTGTACATGAGGAAGAGGGAGAGACATACTTCTGTTACCAAATTATTTATACCCCACACAGCCTCCTTATACAGTCCTTTATATTTTCCTGCAGGTGTGGGCTCAAGACAGTGGTTTAATCAATACATTTTAGCTGAATATTAATGGATGTTCCATGGAACTGGTGAACCTGCCTCAGAAAAATGAGATGATACAGTTAAGGCAACAGAGAATGCTGAGTCCTAGGAGTTTCTACTTCCAAAGAAGTTTCACTCTCTGATTTTACTGTATAAAAGTTCATCTTCCATATTCATTATTGACTTTCACTCTTTCACTCACTTGCTTCCCTTGATGATGTTACCACACCCAAATCAAGTTAGAACTCGGAAACTCCCGATTGAATGAATAAAATCATACCCAGACTTTTTATACTTTATATATTTATTTCAAATATGTAGCAATTTTGACTTCAATTATTTTTTTCCTTTTCTATATCTTATATCATTCAACATGAAATTGCTAAGATTGAAGATAGATGTTTAAGGTCATCCCAACCCTGCCACCAAAACCAATTATTTTAGAATGCAAAGGATATGAATGAGGTAGAAGAGTTTGGAGAGTAAAGGAGAGAACATCTCAGGAAGTTTGAGTATTTGTGATCATTTTCATAACTTTTATTGCCTTTAATTAAAGGTTAGGCTGAAATTATTTCTGGACTGAAGTCAATTTTTTTCATTGGACAGTTATTGAATTTTTGGATTTCAAGTTAATCCTCTTATAGGTGTTAGAGTAGATCTGATGTTAGAATAATATATGTGAAATAGATTTTTGGCTGTGGGAACACTCATCCATTTAAGAGAATAATTTTTTTGTATATTTATGTTTTACTGAATATAGCACAGACCTGTCTATTTAAAATACATAAAAGGTTAGTTCCAAAGCACATTGTAAAAGTGCTTTGAAAAAACAAGGAAGAGAAAAATCAATAGTCTATTAGCTATAACATTACACAGAATTTCTATTCATTGATAATGGAGGGGAAATCCCCCTTTGATTTTATCTTTTGTCAAAATAAATAACAGATTTTGTTTTAAAAATCAATTTCTCCCTTTTATATTTAAGTTCTCAAGCCTTTAAAACTGTATACAAGATGACAAAACAGGAACTAAAATAATTAATACCATCAATAAATTGCAATTATTGTGTGCTGTAGCATTTCTGTAAAAATCAATCCTCTATCGCTGTCTCTGGTGAAGTGAAAGCGGAGCTTAAATGAACACATTAAATTCAACACAACTTTGCTATTTGAGGAGTTAATATTATAATAGCTACCTTTCTTTCATTGTCAAAAGAAAGCAGCTCCCTAATTAGAAGAAAAGGGTGTCCAGAGAATATTGTCAAATTATTGCTTAAATAGGTCTTTGTTTCTTTCTTTCTTAACTCATATTGTCTATAGATAAGAGGATCGAGACTCCAGTTCTTGAAGGAAAATGTTATTTTTGCATAGCTTTCAACATATTTTCCTGTGTGCTGTTTCTCATTCTTTATTCATGTTTCCTTTTCTATTTTCCATTTCTTCTTAGTGTTAGTGGGATACAACTAATGACTGCACTTATTGAAGAAGAAACAGAAAAAAAATATTTTCTTGCCCTTGGCTTTTCAACCTCGATAGGAACAAAAGTCATTTCTAGAATCAACTATAGGGCTAGAGAAACCTGTCTCAGCATATTTCTGCTAGTGTGTTTTTGTTTTACTAAGACAGATACCTAAGACATAGTTGTTTATTTAACATTGAATGTTTGACAGTTGCATGAGACAAATACTTGAATTATCATGTTTTGTTTTGGTGAGACATTTCTTATGAATAGCTCCCCATCTTTGTAGAAATTGAATCACTGTTCAGTTCACCAAATCAATCTCAGAGCTAAGATGCATCACTTAGAAGGTCCTAAAACTTTTGCTCAAAGGTTGTAAAACAGGACAATGTTCTCAGAGACTGACTGGGTCTGCATTTACTTCACAGCATAATTAACTATTTTAGCAAATCCCATGGCAAGAAATGAAGGGTCTGTCCTACAATCAGGGCAAGCTGACGAATCAATATTTTGATGCTCTATGCATCTGTTGTGTGAGGAAAATGAAGTCCTTGATAAGGAACTTTTTTTGGTGGGGGGGCACACCCGAAAGTCCTCAGGGGTTACTCCTGGGTCTGCATTCATAAATCACTCCTGGAGGGGCTCAGAGAACTATTTGGAATGCCAGGGATCAAACCTGGGTCTGTTCCGGGTAAGGAGCATGCAAGGCAAACGCCCTACTGCTGTGCTATTACTCCGACCCTGATAAGGAACATTTAAAGTGATACCTGTATTTTATCCTATTGAAAGTGAAAAAAATGAACAAAATATGGAAATGCTAATATTTTTCCCTGAGTGATGATTTGTTATGGGATTATTTTATCCATTGGCTACTATAGAAAGGTGCTTAATAGACTATGAAAGTTCAAGGGTATATGTATACGTATATAATATGTACATGTATATGTATATATGTATACATATGGATATGTATACACATATACACACATATGTGTATATACATAATATGTATATGATAGTACTTGAAAATTTAATTTCCTTTGTGGGCTTCCAAATTATGTAAAGCCAGGATTATGTAAAACCAGAATTAATAAATTAGTGCAGGTTATAGATCATGGTCTAGGATAGAGTCTCTAGGTTCTAGAGGTTCCTACCCATCGTTGTTGTTGTGTTCAGTCTTCTGTAACACTTGCTCCCTGTTTTCGTTCAGTCCCTAAGCCGAAACCTAAGATATGGATCCAAAGGTTCTGCTCAGTCTCTGCTGTCCAAGTCGGACCTCTGCAATAAGACATCTTGGTGTTGTTGTTTTTTATGTGTCCTGGGCTACAGCCTAGGGTAGGGTTTTCCTTATTAGTTCCAAGGTAGCTTCTGTTCAGTCATGATTGTCAAAGTCAGTTTTCTGTTGTTGGTGCTCTTATTTTTCACAGTTCAAAGGACGATATCTCTTCTGATTTCCATTTAGTGTTAGATGATGTGATAGGACAGCCTGGTCTTAGGTCAAGTTTTCCTTTCCTCGTTGTCATATCAAAACTGGCACAAGTTAGTGCCAGAGTAGTGTTATAAATCTCACAATGGAGCTTAGTTCCTGGTGGTGTTGCCCAGAGTAGTATCATTTCTATGTTGGGGATCTGGGGCTTCGGATTAGACTAACAATGTCCAATCTCCCGGGTACTGGTTGTATCCACATGACACATGTTCAGGATGTGAGACACCCTTCTGTATATAAAATGTGAGTTCTTATCCCTAGAAGATAAGATCTTGTTTCTGTGTCTATGGTTTCCCCTTTTTTTACTGTGCCCATACAAAAATGTATGGTGTCATACTGTGTTGCTGGTGCTATTCTGGGTAAGGATGACAGGCTGCACACACAGTCTCTGTCGTCTGGTTTTGTTCTGAGCTTTTATCCCAGTCAAGGCTTTTTGTAGCAAGTAGCACCAAAAATGGTAAGGATAGAGAAAAAATATATTAAAATATAACAAATAAATAAAACTGAGTTAAAAAGAAAAGGTATTCGAATAAAACAAGTGGTGGAGGAGGCTACTTGTATATTTAGGAATACACATCTTAAGATGTATTGTTATACAGATATTGAGCTTCCATAGGCAATATAAGACTCTCAATTAGGTCTTTTGGTGTATTATTGTGGGGGGGTAAAAGCCAAGGTACTTTTCGCTTCACAGGCCTTGGAATTGAGTTTGAGAGATGCTTTGCTGCATTACGAGACTATGTAATGTCTTTGAACTGGAGGTTTTGCTGATGTTGATTCCAGTATCATGCAACAGTTCACGATTTGGTGGGTGTAAGAGGTGCCATCAAGCATGAGTCAGCAGGCGTGGTGGTTGTAGTTCTTTGCCAAGGCATGAGAACAGGGACCCAGAGGGTTTCTTTCACTGAGGAGATGGAAGGTGGTCTGTTGGGGCAGGAGGTCAATCTTGGTGCCTACTGAGTTAGAAACTGAGAGTAAAAAGGGTTAAATTAGGGGAAGAATTGTTTATGATTTCGGCTTGAAATCAGTACGGAAAGTCACGTCCATATAAAGACTGACTTTAAAGATCTACTTGAGTGTTATCATCCAAATCTTTGGCATTCCATTTCCTTTCCTAGAAACCATCTAGAAAAAAAAAGACATTTTTAGATAATGCTTAAAAAGTATATTTGTCATGTGGGCACAAATGCCCCAGCATGGTTATGAAAATGAGGATTAATAAGAAAAGACACCGCTGCAGGGGGTCCAGTATGAATACGGGAGGAGTTTCCCTCCTTCCCCCTCCCCCCAGAGCCCAGTTGCCAGACTTGGCCCTGAAGACCAGTTTGGAATGGGGGGGGGATCTCGGCCTCCTGGACTATGTGGTCAGTTTAGAAGTCCATTGGCCAGCTGTCTGCCCAGATTCCCAGCCATACCTGTAGGAGACGAGCAGGAATTCTGGCATGCAGGATCCTCTGGATCCAGTTGCAGCCTCCCTCTCCAGTATGAAAAAGCAGGGGGGAAGAGTTTACCTCCTCCCCATCCCCCCAGAGCTCAGTTGCCAGACCTGGCTTTGAAAGCAAGCCTGGCTCTCGGTCTCCTGGACTAACTGGTCAGCCCAGTAGGCCATTGGCTAGCTTTCTGCCCAGATTCCCAGCAATACCTGTAGGAGAGGAGCAGGAATCCTGGCATGCGAGATCGTCTGGGTCCAGCTGCAGTCTCCCTCTCCAGTATGAAATTCCATTACCATCTTGATGAGAGTTTATATCAAGTGTGTTGAAACCTTATTGAATGCTTTCTCTGCATCTATTAATATGATCATATGGTCTTTATTTTTCTTTTTGTTAATATAGTGTATTATGTTGATTAATTTATGGATGTTAAACCATCTTTGCATTCCTGGAATGAATCCTACTGGTTCCGGTGTATTGCCTTCTTGATGAGGCATTGGATCCTATTTGCCATAATTTTGTTAAGGATCTTTGCATCTGAGTTCATCAGGCATATTGTTCTATAGTTTTCTTTCTTTGCAACATCTCTGTGTGGTTTTGGTATCAATGTAATGTTAACTATTTGGGAGTGTTTCTGATTTTTCAATTTTATGAAAGAGCCTGAAAAGGGTTGATAGTAGTTCATTTAGAAAGGTTTGAAAGAATTCGTTAGTGAATCCATCTGGGCCTGGGCTTTTTTTTTTTTTTTTTTGGAAGACTTTTGATTACTTTTTTAATTTCCTTATTAAGACGAGTCTATTTAGATATGCTAGATCAGCCTAGTTTAACCGGGGAAGATTGTATGAGTCCAAGAATGTATCCATTCATTCCAGGTTCTCATGTTTCGTGCCATAGAGTTTCTCAAAGTAGTCTCTGATTATCCTTTGAATCTCTGCAATATCTGTAGTGATCTTCCCCTTTTCATTTCTAATCCAATTCATAAAGTTTCTTTCTCTCTCTCCATTTCTTTGTGAGTTTTGCTAGTGGTTTATCAATCTTGTTTATTTTTTCAAAGAACCAAATTTTGCTTTCATTGATCTTTCAAATTGATTTTTTGATTTTCATTTCATTGATTTCTGCTCTAAGTTTTATTATTTCCTTCAGCCTATCTATTTTTTCTTTCTTTAGTGATCATTTTCTAATTTTAAAATATGTATCATTAAGATATTTATGTAGGCTCTATCTTTTCTGATGTTGCTTGTAATACTTTTTCCTCAGTACTTTTTTTTTTTGCTGTGTCCCATAAATTTTGAAAGTTTGTGTCTTCATTGTCATTTGTTTTCTAAAATATTTGATTTCCTCTTTAATTTCATGTCTGACCCACTGGTTGTTCAGCAGTGTGCTATTTAATTTCCAGGTGTTAAAATTTTACTTCTATGACTCTTTGTAGTTCACTTCTAATTTTAGTGCCTTGTGATCTGAGAAAGTAGTCTGTTCAATTTTTATTCTTTTGATTTTATGGATGTATTTTTTATGGACCAACATGTGGTCTATCCTGGAGAATGACCCATGTGCATTGGAGAAGAATGTGTATCCAGGTTTCTTGGGATGAGTGCCTTATATATCTACTAGTCCACTTTCTTCCATGTCTCTTTTCAAAGCTAGTATATTCTTGTTGAGTTTCAGCCTGCTTGACCTATCATGAGCTACTGGTCCCTCATTGGGTGTATAAGTTTAGGAGAGTTATTTCTTCCTATTGTACATATCCTTTGATTAATATAAAAATGACCGTCTTTGTCTCTTATAACTTTTCTTAATCTAAAGTTTGTGTCATCTGATATTAATATGGCCACTCCAACTTTTTTTTTTTTTTGGTTTTTGGGCCACACCCGGTGGTGCTCAGGGGTTACTCCTGGCTATATGCTCAGAAATAGCTCCTGGCAGGCACGGGGGACCATGGGATACTGGGATTCGAACCATCCAGCTTTGGTTCTGAAATGGCTGCTTGCAAAGCAAACCCCACTGTGCTATCTCTCTGGGCCCTGCCACTCCAACTTTTTTAAAGGAATTGTTTGGATGATTTTCCTCCAGTCTTTAATTTTGAGTCTATGTTTGTTTAGATGTGTTTCTTGTAGGCAGCAGAATGTTGAATTCAGCTTTTTGACCCATTTTGCCACTCTATGCTCTTAACTGGTGCACTTAGTCCAGTGACATTGAGAGAAATTAATTTCATAGGATTTGATGTCATCTTTGTGTAGAAGTGTGTTGTGTCTATTGGTCTGTCTTGTCTTAACAAAGACATTTCAGTTTTTCTTTTAAGGCTAGTTTTGAGTCTATAAAGTTTCTGAGCTGCTATTTATCTGTGAAACTATGTATATTTCCTTCAAACCCGAAAGTGAGTCTATCTGGGTGCAGTATTCTAGGCAAAGCATTCATTTTGTTGAGTTTTGTCACTATACCCCACCACTACCTTCTGACTTTGACGGTTTCTTGTGACAGATCTGCTGTAAACTTAAGGATGCTCCTTTAAATGAAATTTCCCTTTTTGATCTTGCTGCTTTCAGTATTCTATCTTTCTCTGTGGGATTTGTCATTGTAACTAGAATGTGTCTTGGGGTGCTTTTATTCAGGTCTCTTTTAGCTGATACTCTTTGGACATGTAGGATTTAGTTGCATGTCACCTTTAGCTCTTGGAGTTTCTCTGTAATGATGTCCTTGACTATTGATTCTACCTGGGGATTTTCTTCCTGTGTCTCTGGGACTCCAATGATTCTTACGTTGTTTCTGTTGAACTTATCAAGGACTTTTATTTTCATCTGTTCGCTTTCTTTTTTTCCATTGTTTGATCATTTGCTTTAAGATTCTTTTCCAGTCTCTTCTGATGTACAGAGTTGCTCTGCATCTCATCTTCCAGCTCGCTAATTCTATCCTCAGATGCTGTTGCTCTATTGGAGAGGATTTCCATTGAGTTTTTAATTTCTTCTACTGAATTTTTCAGTCCTGTTATTTCACGTTGAAATTTTTCATTTCTATCTTCGTGTTCTGTTCAGTTTGATCTATGCTTTCTTTGAGTTCTATAAGCATCCTCCATATTACTACTCTAAACTCCTTATCTGAAAGGATAACTATGTGGTTGGTACATTTTGGGTCATCAGAGTTGCCATTTTCATTCTCTATGAATGATATACTACATTTTTTTCCCATTGACACCTTTGTAGTGCGGCTTTTATTGCGTACTGTGGTGGGGTTTGTGGGCATAGCCAAGCGAAGATGAGAGGCCATGCTCCTCCCTGCTTTGCTGTTTCCTGGCCAGTGAATCTTGATGGGATTAAGGCCCAAGTAGTGACTCAGTGGTGAGGTGTTTGCCTTGCACAAAGGTGACCTAGGTCGGACTGTGGTTCAATTTCCTGGGGTCCCATAAGCCAGGTGCAATTTCTGAGCATATAGCCAGGAGTAACCCCTGAGTATAAACTGATGTGGGCCAAAATAAAAACAAAATTCACAGGAGTCTTTCTTAGCAGCCTCACAAAGGGGATCAGGAAGCACTGATTAAGATGTCTTGACAAAAAAAAAATTCTGATCTATTCATTTTATATTTGATTATCCCTCATAATATCTGATATTTATGTTCACAGAAAACAATGGAATATGCAACTGCATCCCATAGAGTTCTGCTACAAAGCTTATTCATTGAGTATGCTATCATGACTTTTATTTTCAATTTTAGGTAGTTTACCATTATATCATAATGCCCATGATTTCCGTTTACTTTGAGAAAGGAATCTGGATGCTCAAGACCCTCTAGGTGATTCTTCATGGTTTTTAAAATTGCTCTATACAAAAACGAATCCAGGAAGCCCTTCTTCAGTAAAGTTAACCCTCATCAATATGAGTGGCCTAGAAAATGGAAAATCTTTATATCTGACTTTCCAGGTTTATATATATATATTTTTTTGGTTTTTTGGGTCACGCCCGGCAGTGCTCAGGGGTTACTCCTGGCTCTATGCTCAGAAATTGCTCCTGGCAGGCACGGGGGACCATATGGGGCACCGGGATTCGAACCGATGACCTTTTGCATGAAAGGCAAACGCCTTACCTCCATGCTATCTCCTGGGCCCCTGGGTTTATATTTTTTAAGTGCTCTGACACATTCCACTGGGTCAGATTTTCAACTATAACCCATTGATAAATCCTCAGTGTCTGTCTATGTGTATGCTTTGGCCATCTCAATGTCTGTCCAATGTCATATTTCCATCCTGCCTTCCCTCAGTCTGAGAGAAGCTGTCACCACTGCTGCTGCTGATTTGCTCTAAGTGGCCCCTTTTCTCCCACCTCCTTTCACCATGGACTGTTGCTCACTACCAGATTCAGTCTTTGAGCAACTTCAAGCTCAAAGACATTTCCTAATATGAGAGTGCTGGGAACCACAAAACTCCACAAGACCATACAACAGGCTGAAGCTGTGCTCTGGATTTTTATTCCCCTTTCCCAGACTATTTCAAAGGCTTAAAGGCTACATGTATATCTCCTTTGAATATTTCTTTAGATGTATTTCCTTAATATATGTATCACTCTTATTATCTATTTCTTTATGTAGTGGCAATGTTCTCCACTACTATTTTTAATAAATTTAGGAAAAAATTCTAGTAGGTAAATTTTTCTTGTGTTCTGAATTCAAGTTAGAACTAGGTTATCAAAATTGTTTAACTTGCTATTTTTACCCCATATACACCAGTATTATCATGTAATATTGCTTATTTCTGCATATGAACATTAAATAGGATATCTTACACATGGAAACAAATTCTTAACTAATAAAAATAGGAACATAAATTTTTTTAATGGAATGAGACCTTACACCCTGAACATTTGTCATAGTGACCTGACTTGGGCTTATCAAGATTGGAATTGGCCATTCACCACTGAACCTTGAATCCCATCTTTGTACCCAGTATGGTTTTCTGCACAAGTACCAGGAATTTGATTTCTACCAAGGAAGGCCCTAATGCTGCCCTGGCATCAACTTGCTCCAGAGTGGGTTCTTATGGCACCCTGACAACTTGGTAACAGAAACATCTTCTTTCAGGGCAGAGTTCCCTGCATTGCCATCTAAAGGTGAGATAAAACCAGAAGATGCTTCGTTTCATCCTGACTTCAACATAGGATCTATACATAAACCAGGATCTCTACAAAAACCTGACTGTGATAATGTGATTGTGAAGAAATTTTATTGGGACCACAAAGAAAGATTTTGGGATTAGATAACTTAATATGTCTGGAGACTTTAGTTGATCTTATGGTACAATGCCTAATGGATAGGGTCTCTCTATTTTTTTTTCTGGGGAAAGCACGAAAGCAATCTCCCACTACCACAAATTATGCAGTCGAGTTTCCCACATTTGGGGAAATTGCAGGGGTCAACACATCTGGAGTGCAATGGGTGAGCCTCGCCCTGGGGAAACCATCTTCGTAATCATGGTATCTCCCCTGCCAGGTAAGTATGGGTCTCCATATTTTTAGGCCATATTTTCCCCATATTTTGCTATGCCTATGAAAAAAATGCCACACACACCCCTTTTCTTTTCTTTTGTTATTTATCTTTTAAATGAAAGCTTCTGCCTTTTTCATAAAACCTTGTGACATGTACTACTTTGTTTTACCTTTATTCCCATATTTTTCTATAAAAATAAGAAGGGAATAATAAAGGCTGGGGTCAGAGACCAAGTGTTCTTGAATGAACAAATAAGAAGAAAAAATAAGGACAGAACTAAAAATCCAAACCAAAGTCAACATCAATAGAATCAAAGGACCTAAACTTTAACAATCTAAATTTTATTAGAAAAATGATTTAAATACAATATTTAATTACATTTAATACCCATTTATAATTAACAATATAAACTTAAATGGGCATGCTATACTGGCAGGTCAGTGGACATAGGGTGGTGGTATAGAAAGCACTCTGGGTCCATTGGTCAATGGAGGTTGACACTGGTGGTGGGAATGGCCTTGTGTCTCTGTATGCCTGAAATTCAATTATGAAGGACTCTGTGATCACAATTGTTTCAATAAAATAAAATTAAAAGAAAAAAGAAAGTCTTGGGACTAGAGACATTGTACAGCAAATAGAAAATTTACTTTGAATGCAATTACTGTAAGTTTAATTCCTGACACCACAGATGGGCCTTTTAATATTGCCAGGAGTGAACTTTGGGTGTGGCAAAAGAAAACAATACAAGCAAATAAAATAGGCAAATATTTTCCATTCCTCTTCAATTACTCTCAAAAAAAAAAGAGTTAATGTATCCATTTTAACAATCACATTATTTAGTATTAATAAAAAATATTCAAAACCAGATATATTTGGGAAGAAAGTATATGAAAAGATAAAATCAAAGTGAGCAAGAGTGAGGAAAAAAGGTACTCTGGTACAGTTAGTGGGAAGAAAAGTTGGCACAGCCAATGGAAATTTCTTTACATTGAAATAAAAAAGGAAATTATTATGAACCATTAATGCCCCTCATAGACATTTACCAAAAATAAATGAAAGCACTCACTTGAAAAATATTTGCACTTTTAAATATATATATTTTAGAAGATATTTAGAAGCTTCATTATATTCTTCCCAAGCCAAAATATGGGGTCAATTTAAATGCCCATCAAAAAATGAGTTGATAAGAAACTGTGTCATATACTCATACTTAGTTTCCATTATGAAACATTTGAGGTCATTGATATAGGAAGGAAGATAGGGCACTAGTCTTGCATGTTGCAGACCTATTTCAATTTCCAGCATGTTTATGTTCCCCTGAGCACCGCTGTGATTGATTTCCTGGTACAAAATTAGGAGTTAGCCTTGACACAGCCAGATGTGGCCACCAAAACAACAAAAACGAAGTTGTGTCCTTTACAGCAAAGTGGACATAACAAGGTGAAATGAGTAAAGAAGTGAAGAGCATTTATTAATGGTTTCACTCATGTGTAGAATATGATTTACTGAAACAAATAATACTGGCAAGGAACAATAAAACTAAAGCCTACTCTTGATGAAAAGTCTGTTACAATGAAGATAGAGCAGGAGACTTGAGAGGACTAAGCAGTGGATTTCTGATTTAATTATGAAATCAATTTGCAATGCTAGCCAACATAGGTGGAATAGTTTCTGGTATCCTAACATCCCTCCTACTAAAAGAAAATAGAGACATTCTGACAAACCCTTGACTTTTGTTCTGATCACAGATCTATAATATTCATGCAATGTTAACTCATAAAATAGATAATAAGTAATGACTACATTTTAAAATTGTTATTGAGATCAAATTCATCATTCAGCAGATAGGGCATTTGCCTTGCACATGGCTGACCCAAGTTTGATCGCAGGCATACCATATGGTTAAAAAGAACTGCCAAGAATAAAATACAGAGCCAGGAGTAACACCAGATCACTGCTAAGAGTCGCCTTCCATTCTCAAAAATATTATTAAAATTTGTTACTAAGATTTCTGTTTTGAAAGGCCCTCGCTGATGGCTCAGATAGTGAAGTGCATACTTTGCAAACAGAAGGACCAGGTTCTCTCTCCAACACCATCTGGCCTCCAAATCAGCGCCAGACAACTGGGAATGGCCCCTGAATAAATAGCATTTACAAGCCTGTGATATTAAAACACATATGATTGAAAACCAACTACAAACATGTTTGTAATTGTGGTGCTTAAAGATTGTTTTAGAAAAAAATAACAAAGAAACAGAAAAGAAAGAGTAAGAAAGAAACAAAGAAAGAAGAAAGAAAAGAAAAAGGAAACAGTGAAAAGAAAAAGAAAGAAAAGAAAAAGGAAAGAGAAAGAAAAGAAACAAGGTAAGGAAAGAAGAAGAAAGAAGAAAGAAAAGAAAAGGAAACAGAAAAGAAAGAAAGAAAGAAAGAAAGAAAGAAAG
>PVKC010011758.1:0-24359 GCA_004027635.1 Crocidura indochinensis | reverse complement strand
GGTGGCTTCTTACACTTACCACTACTCTTTTTGGATCACTACACACACACACACACACACACACACACACACACACACATACACACACACACACACACACACACACACACACACACACACACACACACACACATGGATGATTCTCAGGCTTACTTCAGGCTCGGAGTTCAGGAATCACTTCTGGCAGTGCTTGAAGGAGTACATGAGAGCTGGAATCCAGGTCAGGTGGGTGCAAGGCAAGGGGCTGTCCCTCAGTCTTTAGGGAAGTATTTCTGTCCTTTTCTTTGAAAGAGTTTTAATGAATTATCAGAAACTAGAGAGAGACACTGTGAAAAGTGGCACAGTCTATTTTAAAAGAGTTTTTGCAAGGGACTGGAAAAACCCTCTTATAAAATGAAAACAGCTCTTTATTTCATAGTGCTAACATTTTATTTTCTGTAATAAAAGAAATTGTCTAAAACCAGAAAATGTTTATAAAAATAAGTACACATTTTCTTAATAAAAATCTACTTAGAACAGGTATCCCCCCTCTGCCCTTAAATGGCAGTGCTGACTGTCCAGCCAGTTTTAAAGGACATAAATTGCGAGCATGGGAATCCTCTGAAATGGCCATGCCACAATGAGATGAAGAAGAGCCATCTAGTGCTTCCATGAAAATGACTTGTTGTTCTGACAACCACTAATTCCAATTAAATTTTTCTTGCCTTTGGAGCCATCAAATTATGATGAGTTCTCTGCCTCATTTACATAAAAATTCAACACACACTTGCAAGTATTCCACTTTGAACATCTGGAATCTTCTGGGATAAATAAAGACAGAAGGCATTGTTTGAACTTGGAAATTCTTTTGGACTTAATTGGGAGCATAGTGGTAAATCTATAGCATCACAAAGTGGGAAATTTCTTTAGTATAACACCAAAAAAAGAGTATTTAAATTGTCAGAAGATTAAGTATTTGAGGATATTCATAAATATATATTTATTATTTATGAATTTATATATAAATATATTTGTAATATATTTATATACATATATTTAATACATATATACATTTATATTTTATACTTAAATATATTTAATATTAATATAAATATATTTAATACTTTAATATATTTATATATAAATTATTTTTTGGTCTTGATTTTGGGCTCCACCCCATGTTAATCAGGCTAACTTATATTTAGGAATTATTCCTGTTTTGAGCCCTGGATAAGCCACATGCCTTACTCTCTGTATTATCTTTCTAGCACACTGCATAGAAATTTCTGATGCAATCATACTTTAATTTTAGACTTTATATTAATACTACATAGGAACAACAAGAAAGTTTATCGTAATAAAACATTTGCAGAGGGGCTGGATTGATAGCATGAAGGTAGGGTGTTTGCCTTGCATGGAGAAGGACAATGGTTCGAATCCTGGCATCCCGTATGGTCCTCCCGAGCTTGCCAAGAGCAATATCTGAGTGTAGAGTCAGGAGTAAACCCTGAGCGCTGCCAAAAATAACAAAAAAAATTTTGCATAGACAATTACTCTCAAGTACTTATTTTCAAAAAAACTATTTACTTAAATTTGCCTTATGTACATTAGTAGAATTTATTGACCAAATGTTTTCAGTCACTACAAATTGAAATAATTAGAAATCAAAGTTATCCATAACCCACCTTATTGTCAAAACTTACATGTAAAGAGGCTGCTAAAAATAAATTATCTTCCTTATGATCTTGAATGTCTAGCAGGTGTCCTAGCATAATAAAATGATTTTGATATAAATTTTATGTAGTTTTAAATCTATATAATAGGCATTTTAATATACAGTTCAAATCATGATGCATATCTACATTAATTAAAATGTAATACTTTATTGAGCTGTTTGGCTAGCTAATGAAAATTGTGTAAATAAATTGCTTATATTCTAAATACATTGAAAAGATCTCACGGGGCCCGGGAGATAGCATGGAGGTAAAGCGTTTGCCTTTTATGCAAAAAGGTCATCGGTTCGAATTCCGGTGCCCCATATGGTCCCCTGTGCCTGCCAGGAGCAATTTCTGAGCATGGAGCCAGGAGTAACCCCTGAGCACTGCCGGGTGTGACCCAAAAACCACACACAAAAAAAAAAGAAAGAAAAGAAAAGAACTCACTATATTAAATTTATATTTTGTGTTCAATGACTGCTATATTTCAAGGTGAATTAAAAAGCAACAATAAGGCCCAGCTGTGAGAAACTGTGAGTGTTGCCTGCGTATGTTTGTCTCCTGTTCTGTCTCCTGAACCTCTTGGGGGTGGGCCGAAAAGGGCCCAGAAAATTTGGTCTCCCAGAGGCTCATTTAAGGGCCAGAATGCCAAGGAAATGTCTCCAAATGTGAAATTGGCTATAAGCAGTACTTCACAGAAGGCAGGTCCCCTGTTTGTGACATCAGGCTGGGAAAATATAGGAATCTACGCCTGCCCAGTGGGGCCCGACAGTGAGAAACTGTGAGTGCTGCCTGTGTGTGTTTGTCTCCTGTCCTGTCTCCTGAACCTCTTGGGAATGGGGTGAATAGGGCCCAGAAAATTTGCTCTCCCAGAGGCTCCAGAATAGCAAAGCCGTTCCGCTTCACTAAGTGGCCGTATGCTCTTTCTTTCTTCTTTTTTTTTTTTAAATTTTTATTGTGACTGAAGTTCATTACACAGAATTCTTTATGGTACATAGTGACAATGAATGAAGGGCATTCCCATCACCAATGTTGTCCTCTCTTCACTCCTATTCACAGCATGTCTCCAATATCTCCCTCCTTTACTCTCCGCACCCCTCCAGAATACTAGTATAACTGGTCTCCACTTAACAGCCTGTTGTTGGTTGAGTATCTATTCTGTTTGGTGTTCGCTCTTTCTAAGGAAAGAATGCCACTGCAACAAGAAGAAAAAAATCACACTAAGAACTGTGCTGGATCACTGAAGCCCAGCATTTCTCCCAGGACGGAAAAAAATTGAACTTAGACCCCAGCTAACATAATCTATGAAGGTAAAATCCAAGTGGATTAAAGACCTTGATATCAGATCTTAAACCACATGATATATAGAAAAACATGTAGGCAAAACACTCCAGGACATTGAGACTTCAGGCATATTCAAGGAGGAAACTGCAATCTCCAAGCAAGTGAAAGCAGAAATTAACAAATGAGACTATATTAAGCTGAGAAGCTTCTTCACCTCAAACGAAATAGTGCCCAGGATACAAGAGCCATCCACTGAGTGGGAGAACTATCCACCCAATACCCATCAAATAAGGGGCTATGGTAATCTCCAAAATATACATGACACTGACAGAACTTCACAAGAAAAAAACATCTAATCCCATCAAAAAATGGGGAGAAGAAATGGACAGACACTTTGACAAAGAAGAAATACAAATTGCCAAAAGACACATGAAAAATGCTCCACATCACTAATCATCAGGGAGAGGCAAATCAAAACAACTATGAGGTACCACCTCACACCACAGAGATTGGCACACATCACAAAGAATGAGAACAAGCAGTGTTGGCCGGGATGTGGAGAGAAAGGAACTCTTATCCACTGCTGGTGGGAATCCCATCTAGTTCAACCTTTATGGAGAGTGATATGGAGATTCCTCCAAAAACTGGAAATCGAATATGATCCAGCTATACCACTCCTAGGAATATACCCTAGGAACACAAAAATACAATACAAAAATCCCTTCCTTACACCTAAATTCTTGAAGCACTATTTAGCATAGCAAGACTCTGGAAACAACCAAGATGCCCTTCAACAGATGAATGGCTAAAGGAACTGTGGTACATATACACAATGGAATACTATGCAGCTGTCAGGAGAGATGAAGTCATGAAATTTTCCTATACATGGAATCTTCCTGTACATGGAATCTGCCATGCTGACTGAAATAAGTCAGAGAGAAAGAGAAAGATGAAGAATGGTCTCACTCATTTATGGGTTTTAAGATAAATGAAAGACATTCTTGCAATAATAATTTTTCAGACACAAAAGAGATAAGAGCTCGAAGTTACAGCTCACCTCAATAAGGTTACCACAAACAGGGATGAGTTTAATTAGAGAAATAACTACATTTTGAACTATCCTAATAATGAGGATGTATGAGGGAAATAGATAGCCTGTCTAGAATACAGGCAAGGGTTAGGTGGGGAGGAAGGAGATTTGGGACATTGGTGATGTGTGGTGTTTACATGACTGAAACCCAAACACAATCATGTATGTAATCAAGGTGTTTAAATATAATATATATATATATATGAAGCAACAATAAAGTTCTCACTTTTTTTTTATTTTTGGGTCACACCCGGCAGAGCTCAGGGGTTACTCCTGGCTCCATGCTTAGAAATTGCTCCTGGCAGGCATGGGGGACCATATGGGGCACTGGGATTCGAACTGATGACCTATTGCATGAAAGGCAAATGCCTTACCTCCATGCTATCTCCGGACCCCAAAGTTCTCACTTTTAATGAGAGTGCCGAGGAATGAAACTAATAGTGAATTTTAGTCTTAATTTTTTAAAATTAAGCTCAAGTTGTTTTTTATTTTTTTATTTTTATTTTATTATTTTATTTTATTTTGCCTTTTGGGCCACACTGGTGACTTTCAGGGGTTATATCTGGTTATGTGCTCAGAAATCGCTCCTGGCTTGGGGGACCATATGAGACTCCATGGGATCGAACAGTGGTCTGTCCTGGGTCAGCCTAGTGCAAGGCAAACACTCTTGTGCCATAGCTCTGACTCCTCTTTTTCATATTTTAGCTTAAATCACAAATACATAGTTGAAGTTGACTTACAACTTAACATTGTGACTAACCAATTCACAACTTTCTGAAGGACCTGGAAATTAAACAAACTACTTCTGAAAAGATTCTGTAGAAAATAATGCCATGGGGGCCCGGGAGATAGCATGGAGGGAGGGCGTTTGCCTTTCATGCAAAAGGTCATCGGTTCAAATTCCAGTGCCCCATATGGTCCCCCGTGCCTGCCAGGAGCAATTTCTGAGCATGGAGACAGGAGCAACCCCTGAGCGCTGCTGGGTGTGAACCAAAAACCAAAAAGAAAATAATGCCATGGAATTTTGCTTCCTCAACATGTGACCTTTGTGATTGAATTTAAAATATTTCCAGCATAATAATTTCAATTTAAGAAGAATAAGACATCAATTATATTTCTTCTCTCCCACAGGAGAAGTGTTATCTGTTCATTATGACATAAGATCAAAAAACTATCTCAGGTCTTGTTTTAAAGGGTCTGGAAAGATTTAGTTTGACTATTATCCCACTTTACTGTTTCACTACTTGATATTTGCCTACACTTTTTAAGTGTTTTTGTTGTTTATTTTGTTTTGTTTTTGGGCCACATCAGCTTGTGTTTTTTTTTTCCTGGCATAATCTTAGAGGAAAATATGAAGTGTCAGGGATTGAACTCAGGTCGGTAGCCAAGACAAGCACCTACCAGCTTTGCTATCTCTCTGACCTTCAACTATACTTTTTGTTAATTTTGAAGCCACAGACAGTGGTGATCAGGGAGCTTGTGTCCCATTCTTAACTCAGAGCTCATTCCTGGTAGGCTCTGGGAACCATATTATGTGGTGCATGGGATGAACCCAAGTCAGCATTGTGGATGACATACACTGCTCTGGCCCTTATGTACACGTTTTCACATACTTAGTATGATGAGCAGATTCGGGGTTCATTGACTAGGCTGGGCCTTGGAGGAAGGCAGGGCAACTGCCATGTTTCACAATGTCTGCAGGAAGAAAAAGTGGGCTTCCTGGAAACGTTTTGGAATATCTCCTTGACAGTACCTCCATCAACAGGCTGGCAGCCTGTTGGAGACCATGTGGGAAGCCTGTAGGAGACCATGTGTGAACAGTGCTAAACTGGTTTAAACTAGTCTCAGAAAGTCAGTCTCCTTTCCTCCTTCCCACCTAGATGGTTTATTGGAAGGAAAAATAGTTTTGCTCAAAAGAGTCGATACCACGTAGGAAGCCCTCCCTCTAGCAGACACCGCAGTGAGAGCTCCTATTTCTGCCTGAGGTTTTCTTGAACTCGGGTTGCAAAGGCCAATTGGGGCCTCGCACACAAAACCCACAAAAAGACTTTCTATGTGTAGTTCAGATCTGGAATTAATAGAGTGTAATTCTCTGTTCACTGAAATTTCCACTATTTGGTCATTGCTAGAGAGTTCCGAATGTTAGACACAACAATTATAAATCCTCCGAAATGCCAAATATAACTTGATCCAGTGATAGCAAGAAAAACAGTATGCTGAAGAAGAAAAGCGAACTCTGCTGACGGTGTAATCTCTCCCCAGCCAGTACTTGAGGAACTTCTAGTTAATTTTAGCACATTTTCTGGGTAGGAAACACTGCGCGTCGGGGGTACCTCGCCAACCCACGCTGGAATGCGGCTGCAGAGATGAGGGGAACCCTGATCATATTTAGTCTGGCTGACTGATCAAGAAAAGGAACAGAATGTGCTGCTTCTACAGCTGCGAGACTCACTTGTGGCACCAGTTGTGCCAAGATCAGGGCCTTGTCCAAAACTATTAATATTCTGGAAAGTTCTCTGACTCATAAAATTGGAGAGGTCAAATACTTTTTTATCTCTATTACAGAACTGTAAAAAGGCAGTAGCTAGTCATGGCATGGTCATGTGCACTAAATTAACAATAATTTCTCCCTCCCCCAAGGAATCATGATGGATAAGGCTCACAATGATAAGACACTGGCAGTATTTGAGTTGGTCTTTTCTACCTGAAGAAAGTCCAAAGAAACAGATTTACCTAGTAGTCTTCAGGTCTATACTTAACAGGCTACATTTTTACCTTTATTCTACAGGAAGAAACCTATTCTTCAATATTGAATGTCCTCTGAGCATGCTGGAGTTCCCAGAGTAATTGTGCAGAAGAGCAAACCCTGCTTTATACCAAGATGGTGGAGGATAAAAGTCTTTCCTTCTGCTTAACAATATCTGGAGAGTATAGTAATATACTTGAACTCAAAAGACTCTATGGTTCTGAAGCATATTGCTAAAAACTATTCTGAACAGAAAAAGAATAAAATAAAGATATATTGGGGCTAGTGTGATGGTATAGCAAGTAGGGCGTTTGTCTTGCATGTGGCCAACTTGAGTTCTATCCTGGCATCCTCTATACTCCCCCAAGCTTTTCCAGGTGTAATATTTGAGTGTAGAGCCATGGTAACCCCTGAGCACTGCTGGGTGTGACCCCAAAACCAGGAAACCAAAAAAGATGAAGGTATAGTAAAATTAATTTTAATGTCACATATGTAAAGTAAAATATAAAACTAACAAAATACTATAGAAGGTGTTAGATTGCAAATATTATTCTAAAGCATTATAGCCACACTTTTTTTGGCCAGCTAATTCTAGCCCCTAGTTGTATACTTAGAGTTCACATCTTACTCTGTGCAAAGGGATCTCTTCCTAGGGACTATTTGAAGTGTTGAGGATTGAACTGAGGGCTTACATTGCTGCAAAGCAAACCACCTCAATCACTGTATTATTTCTCTGACTCAGCCCGCATGTTATTTGAATGTAAAGTGACTATATATTTATTTAAAATGGTAAAATGTTATTATCAAAACTATTTCTGCAATAGCTTTTTAACAAAACTAAAAATTTTATTTTATTTACTTTTTAATCTTTATTTAAACACTATTATTACAAACATAGCTGTAGTTGAATTTTAGTTACAAAAAGACCATCCCCTTTACCAGTGCAACATTCCCACCACCAATGTACGCCATATTCCTCTGCCTACATCCCCTGCCTGTATTCAAGACAGGTATTCAACTTCTCTGACTCATTAACATTGTCATGGTACTTGTTAGTGTTCTAACTGCACTCAACCCTCCTTCAGGTGAACTTCATATCGTGAGCCAGTCCTTCCGGCCCTCATCTCTGAGCATTATTACGATGTCTTTAATTTTTCTTAAAACCTATAGAAAAGTGAGACTATTCTGTCTCTCTCTCCCTCTGACTTATTTTACTCAGCATAATAGTTTCATGTCCATCCATGTTTTGGAAAAATTCATGGCTTTATTTCTCCTGATGACTGCTTAATATTCCATTGTGCATATGTACCAGTTTCTTTAGCCATTCATCTGTTGAAGAGCATCTTGGTTGTTTCTAGAGTCTGGCTATTGTAAATAGTGCTGCGATGAATATTGGTGTGAGGAAGGGGTTTTTGTATTGGATTTTTGTATCCTAGGATATATCCCTAGGAGTGGTATTGCTGGATCACATGGGAGTTCAATTTCAATTTTTAAGGTAATATTTTATTTTTCTTTGTTTTTTAACATTTTTTATTTAAACACTTGGTTACAAACATGATTGTAGTTGGATTTCAGTCGTATAAGACGACAACCCCCCATATACAGTGTAACATTCCCATCACCAAAGACCCAAATATTCCTCCTCCCCTCCCTGCCCCTGTTGGAGGCTGCTTGGCCGAGGACCTAGGACATAATGGAAATTGACCTTCTAAACATTAACTAGAGGCTATTTGCCTCACACAAACTGACGGTTTCTCATGTACCATAAGGAAACCACAAATAAGAAAAGCAACTATAGGATGTACCAAGTTAAAGTTAAGTAAGCAGAAAGCTATGTATTTAATAGGTTACTATTGTATAAGTTCCTGTTTTTGACTTATGTTTCTATTCTGATAAGTTTCGCTTCTCTTGCAAAAACATGTACTGGAAAATTACCCCACACCCCCTCCCTTTTGTGGTTGTGTTTTTTTGCTATATAAGCCTTGAGCCTTCTTCTAATAAACGGCTCTTGATAAGATTGCAGACTTGAGTCCTGTCTCTTTCTTTTAGGTCAGATCCTCTTAGTGACCCACCAATAACTGGCGACCCCCTAACCCTGTGGGCAGGAAAGGTTGATCGCATGCCCCAACCTGTACTCTAGACAGGCTTTCTATTTCCCTCATATATTCTCATTGTTAGGATAGTTCGCAATGTAGTTATTTCTCTAACTAAACTCATCTCTGTTTGTGGTGAGGTTCATGAGTTCTGCTGTAAAGTCCAGCCTTCCTCTCTTTTGTCTCTGAAAATTGTTGAGAAATGTCTTTCATTTTTCTTAAAACCCATAGATGAGTGAGACCATTCTCCATCTTTCTCTTTTTCTATGACATATTTCACTCAGCATAATAGATTCCATGTACATCCATGTATAGGATAATTTCATGACTTCATCTCTCCTGATGGCTGCATAATATTCCATTGTGCATATGTACCACAGTTTCTTTAGCCATTCATCAGTTGAAGGGCATCTTGGTTGTTTCCAAAGTCTTGCTATGGTAAATAGTGCTGCAATAAATACAGGTGTGAGGAAGAGGTTTTTGCATTGTATTTTTGTGTTCCTAGGGTATATTCCTAGGAGTGGTATAGCTGGATTGTATGGGAGCTCAATTTCCAATTTTTGGAGGAATCTCCATATCACTCTCCAGAAAAGTTGAACTAGTCGGCATTCCCACCAGCAGTGGATAATTGTTCCTATCTCACCGCATCCCTGCCAACACTACTTGTTCTCTTTCTTTGTGATGTGTGCTAATCTCTGTGGTGTGAGGTGGTACCTCATAATTGTTTTGATTTGCATCTCCCTGATGATTGATGTGCAGCATTTTTTCATGTGTTTTTTGGCCATTTGTATTTCTTCTTTATCAAAGTGTCTGTACATTTCTTCTCCCCATTTTTGGTGGGATTAATTTTTTTTTCTTGTAGAGTTCTGTCAGTGCCCTGTATATTTTGGATATTAGCCCCTTTTCTGATGGGTATTGGGTGAATAGTTTCTCCCACTCAGTGGGTAGTTCTTGTATCCTGGGCACTATTTCCTTTAAGGTGCAGAAGCTTCTCAGATTAATATATTCTCATCTGTTAATCTCTGCTTTCACTTGCTTCAAGAGTGCAGTTTCCTTCCTGAAGGTGCCTCTTTTCTCAATGTCATGGTATCTTATACCTATGTGTTATTCTATATACCTTATGGAATCTCCATACTGTTTTCCATAAGAGCTGACTAGAAGGCATTCTCATCAGCAATGAATGAGAGTTTCTTTCTCTCCACATCCCTCCCAGCACTGATTGTTCTTGATCTTTGTGATGTGTGCCAATCTCTGTGGTGTGAGATGGTACCTCATAGTTGTTTTTGATTTTCATTTCCCTGATGATTAGTGATGTGGAACACTTTTTCATGTGCCTTTTGGCCTATTTTCTGCTATAGTTTTATCTTCACTTTTTTTCTTTTGTTTTGGGTTACACCTAGCAGTGCTCAGAGATTACTCCTGGCTCTGTGCACAGAAATCGGTCCTGGCTGGCTCAGGGGACCATATGCGATGCTGGGATTCGAACCACTATCTATCCGGATAGGTTGCATGCAAGGCAAACGCACTACCACTGTGCTGTCTCTCCAGCCCCTACTTTCACTTCTAAAGAACTGACTCATTTCTTCCCTGAATCAGTTGCTTATTCTCAGCAGATAACAAAATATTATGTTCAAAGTTTAATATAACACAATATTTTACAATAGTAAGTTAGCTAAATAGGATAAAAGCATATTCTTTGTATACTAGAGACCTGGTTCAATCTCCAATATGACATGGTGTCCCCAGGAAGTTTACCCGAGAATTGAGCCTAGAATTGTCCTTGTGCACTTCTTGGATTAGTCCTAAAACCCACGCAAACAAACACACCCCATTGGTTTAGAGAAAACCTAAGTTCCTTTTCTGATTGACCTCTTTTACTTACACCTTAAAACAGAAATAATCTAGTTCTGAAATTTGATATATTATGGTTTTAAAGTGTGCAGTGAAACTTTTTAACCTTAAAGTAATATATCCTGATAAATGAAACTTTCCCCCTTACCTTTTTTTTTCCATTTTTAAAAGCAAATGAGAAACACAGATAGATGTGTTGTCTGGTGCCCGAAACGCGTGTTCTCAACAAGAGTATAATAACAACTGTCAAATTTCAGTAGCTATTCAATAGCAAATTACTTTCTAGATTCATGAAGAGAATTCTGACAAGTAGCAAAGGAGGAATATTATTCTAAAAACCCTACTTTCTGTCTGTTTGAGAGTTCTGGACAGTATTTCTTTTGTTACTTGGATAACAGACTACAGGAATGAGATACCAGAACTTTGACAGTGACTATGGATGGTATGATATATTTTGAATAGACACAATGCTGGGCCTCTAAAATATATAACATATGAATTAATATTATTCCTAAAAACTCTCTCAAAATAATAAAGATACAAATAAAGAAAGTTTCAGATAGATACCTGGATATACATAGACCCCCTTAATAAGTATAAAACACTGATTCCAGGTTGTGAGTAACCCCAATAACCACCATATCAAAATTAGTGGACACTAAATTATCTTAATATGAAAAATTATGTAATATTTGTATGTATCCTACTCATACTTTCTCTTAAACTTTGAATCATCTTAAAATTACTTATAAGATGATGCATTTTAATATTAAAAGTTTGCAATTCATGAAAAGCATTAAGTTGTTCTACTTTGGGTAATAATATCAGTAAAAAGCCTGTATTTGAGAGGCTGGAGAGATAGCATGGAGGCAGGGCATTTGCTTTGCATGCAGAAGGGCGGTGGTTCGAATCCTGGCATCCCATATGGTCCTCTGAGCCTGCCAGGAGCGATTTCTGAGCGTACAGCCAGAAATTCACTGCACACTTTAAAACCCTGAGTGTTGCCAGGTGTGACCCAATCCCCCATCCCCCAAAAAAGCCTGTATGTGTTTAAACCTAATATTTTGGTTATCCATGCGATCTGCAGTTGATTGATGCACAATCTGTTCTCTTTCTTCAACTGCATCTGTACAATGTGAGGTCAGTACTTGCCAAGAGATAGAGAAGGGAAGAGTAAGAGGAAGGAAGAAAACCTAGTGGTTATTGTCTGCTGTGTTGATCCACATCCATATCGAGCTAGTAAAGGGCCTCTGAAATCTCTCTTGACTTTGGTCAGCTGCCTGTCAGGTGCACATGGATAAAGGGAAAAGTTGGAGACACAGGAAGAAGAAAACCAGTATTTGCATCTCTGTGTTAATACAACCTACGGAGATCACACTGGGTATCCAGCTAAGGAGAGACCAAGAGGCTGAGAAGAAACCTAGGAGGCTAGTTCCCTCAGCCATGAAGTGATTTTTCACAAGCTGTTAAAATTGAGAACAGTGTCAATTGGTTTTCTAAATGTAAAGCTATGGAAAGTAAGGAAGGTTTGGTAAGCAGTTTGAATATAAAAATTGTGCTCCTTGCAATTGCATGTCTGCATTCTCTCCAGCCAGCCTGTACCCAAGAGAAACAGCTCAGCAAAAGATCATTTCCTTTTGTTCCAATGCCTGTTTGCAATGATGGATCCTTAAAGGTCATCAGATGGCTTGCCAGCATAGTTTTGGGCAAGGATTCTAGTTTTCCTTTTTGACGTTAGTCAGATACGCATATGCAACCTGAATAACTAGAAGGAGGCCAGGGAGAAGCAAATTCTTTTTTGGCTCAATCAACTTGGTCACTGTTATATGTCTGGGTTCCTTATTTGGCCTAGACATCAACTAGTCCAAAAACAAAGTCTTTGTAAGATTTAAATGCCACAGCCTTAAATTTTACACTTTAGTGGAATTTCCCACTTTACCTCTAAAACTTTTCGTTTTACTTCCTTCACTTTCCTTTCTCGGAGTCTTTCTAGATATTTCTAGATATGAGTCAATGTATGGGACACATCTAGAGGTATAGAATAGTTTTTTATTCAGGCTATTTATAGTTTCAATGAGATTTAAAAATAATCAGTAGCTATATAACTATGAATTTTTTCCTGTATCTTAAAGAAATGACAGATGAAACATAAGCTCACAGATTGTTACTATAATACAATGAATTTTAGTATCTACTAATGCATTCATTTATCTCATCAAAAATTGTTGATGCTTTACAACATTGTTTTGTTCTTGTTCTCTCTCTTTCTTTTGTTTTTAAATTTGGGCTCCAGCCAGTGATGCTCAGTAGTTACTCCTGGCTATTCGCTCAGAAATCGCTCCTAGCTTGGGGGACCATATGGGATGCCAGGGTCTGTCCTAGGTCAGTCGTATGCAAGCGAGCACCCTATACTATTGCACTACTGCTCCAGCCTTAACATTGTTTTGTTCTTTTGAAGAAGTTTACTTCTCATTTCTGGAGACCTTCATGGAAATTTATTTCAATAAATACTTATACTTACTGAATGCTTACTGAATACCACTCAGATCCTGTGTAGGATTTGGGGGCCAAAATGAATAGAATAATTTATGAATTAAGGAGTGTTCACAGCAATACATAATTTAGTGATACATTAGAAAATTTATTACGTAGTAAGTGATACAAGAACCAGGAATATAGATTTCTTCCCTTTTGGCAACTTCCTGGGTAATAGGTGGGTTAAGTGGGAGGTATAAAGAGAAGGTGACATTTAAATTAATGCCTTAAATATTAAGAATTTACTATTTGAAGATACTCTATTTATTTTAGGTGCATCTATTTATCTGAGTGCTTTATAGTTCTGAATACAAATATTTCAAAATTATACATACTTCGTTATTTTCTCCATCTTTGTTTGCCATCACTGTTGATTGAGGGGGCAGTGTTGGGCCACACACAGCGATGCTCAGGTTCCTACTGGCTATGTGCTCAGAAATCACTCCTAGCAGGTTCGGGGACCCTGGTCAGCTATGTGCAAGGTAAACACCCTACTGCTGTGCTATAGCTCTGGCCCCAACCGATTACTATTCTTGTGATGGCATCAGGCTGTTGTTTACCAAGGTTTCTTTCCTCCCACTCTACTCCTCTATTTGTCACACCATCGACATATGAAATCCTACAAGTTAATTTTTTACCTTTCACTCTTTGAGACTTCTTCAATAACCTATCAATATATCTTCAAATAGCATATCAATATGTATAGCTCTACAAAACCAGATCAAAGAACAGAGATACTGAGATTTCAGTCTTTCTCCTCTCTAATTGTCAAAGTAAAAGGCAACAGAAAAAAAATCTATATTTTCCAATGCTTAGTATTCAAACACTCTTTCAATAGTGGCAGTAAAATTACCGCTGATTAAAACTTTAGTTTTCAGGTTTTTTTTTTTATGAATAAGACATTTAAAATGTTTTATCGAAGTTATTTATTTTAAAGATTTTTGTAAATGTTTAATAACTATATCTATATGAAATACACTTGACTCCTGACCTTATGTTCTTTTGGTATTTTATACTACTGTATAAAATATTGTTCTAATTTATTATTAAAACATTATTTCACATAATTTTACTAATTGCCAGAAATGGTAGGCTACAAGGATAAAATTTAATCCCTGCAATAAAATGTAAATGAAATTATTTCAAGTTCTACTTGGTCATTATGGGCTGGTCAGATGCAATTGTACAGCAAGTTCACTTAATTTTTTTAATAGGAAGTTTAATAAAGAGCAATGAGATCTTTGGACTAATGTTTTCTATCAATATGGCTTGACTATAAGTATTGAAAACAATGAATCTTACTGCAAAAATTTTAATTAACAGCAGCAGTTTAAAAAGTTCAATAGGTCTAAGGTCTCTAATTGTTCATCATTAGTCAAATTATATACTTACAACATCTAATTGTTGTCTTGCCATATTTTTCCCATTAGAGTGAGTGCAGTACAGAATTAAAAACAACAAAACTGTTTTTAAGTTCTGAGAAGAAATGTGCCAGTTAAATTCTTAGTGAGTCTGTATTTTTGCAACTTTTCTTAAATTTTCCCTTTGAGGTTGGAGAAAATTCTGCTTTTTGAGAAAAGGTATGTTCTTGGAACAGCTGAAAACAGCTAAAAATAGTGGAAATTGAATATAAGAATGCCTGAAGGGAAAAGAGCCAACTGTAGATTTCAGTTACTATGTTTGACTTTTAATGTCTCTAAAAAGGGAAGTAAACAAAATTCTAATAAGTTATATTAAAATACAAGTTGATGTTATTTGAAAAGCATCTGTCTTTTATAGTACAAAATGTAATTTTCCTTAAAATAACTCATTCCACTTCATTTATTTTTCTGAGAACTCTATCAATTCAGTTGCTTAAGGGTCTAGACATTATTGGTTATATAACTAAATTTAATTTTGCAATCATAAGGATCAGAACATTCTACCACAAAATATAGATGAAGTTTCTGAGTAATATTTAAGAATTCCAGATTTTTTGTTAATAAGGTTTTTTTATTCATAAAGCACCTCAATTTTCAAATGAGAAGTCAAAAATCCCATTAACAAGGTTAATGAACTATCTAAATCCCTTTCATGGCTTTTTGAAATTTACTTGGATATTAAAGGGAGAACAATATTTTAATATATCAGTTGGAAAGCATCTGTGTAACAATATATTCAAGTGATGAATCAAAAATACTTATAAAATTATCTTTTAATTTTTGATAGAATTAAACTTGTATTAAGCTGCTTGTCTTCTATGGAATATTAAACTTATTTAAATGAGCTTATTAAATGGGTAATTTAAAGGTCTAAATATAATTCAGTGGATTTTATTCCTTTGTACATGGTCAAATAAGATATTTACCAGAAAATTAATTATCTTTTAATTTTACACACTTGTCACATAAGTAGCTCTCTGACTATATTTTAGATCCAGGTGTATCTTTAAGTAAATATACTGGAAGGCTTATGCAGCTTGGATATTAATCCTTTGATAGATGTTATGCAAATATTTTCCCAATCATTGGGAACTCTATATTTAAAAGCCTCATTTCTTTTAGAGAATAGAAACTGTTTAGTTTGATATAGTACTATTTATACTTTTTCCTTTGCCAATAAATTATTGTTTCTGAATATGATAAAGATCTGGGAACTGGCTTATGCTTTCTCTTAGTATATTATAAAGGATGACTTGTTATCCTGTTCTTTACTCCACATTTACATACAATGTGAGATAGAGATTTAATTTAAAGTTTCTTATTTCTGCATGTGACTGACCAGTTTTTCACCAACATTTGTTAAAGAGATTGTCCTTGCTTCACTCATATATCTGCTTTACTCATTCTTTATCATAAATTAATTGTCTATACATTTGAAATTCTAAATTTGAACTCTTGATTTTATTCTATTATATTGAGTCAGTCTGTTTTAGTATCATTTGGTTTTGATATGTAAAACACTCTCATACTTCAACAACAAATACAAGCAACCATATCATAAAAGGCTGGTGAAGAATAGATAAATTGAATTTTCTTAAAGAAATTAAACATGCTCAATATGTGTTTAAAATGCTATAATGGATTATCAGAAAAATGTATATAAATTTGTATGACTGAACTCAAAGATGAGCAACGTTGTAACTGTGTATAGCATAGAGATTGGATTAAAATTTTATTAAAAATGGCATTGTGTGTGGGGGGGTAAAAATGGCATTGCAATATCACTTTACACCAGAAATGGTCTATATACCAAAATTACTGACAACGTAACACAGGCTTCTCCTGCCCCGAAACACAAAAGCGGCAGAACCCCAGTTCAGTCTAAGACTAACAGAAATCCTAGAAACAGAGGGGGTGAATGCCCCCTAATCCAAAGAACAAATTTAAGCTAAGAGGGGAAATTCCTCCTCCACTGAAGGAACATGAACTTCTGTCCAGAGACACAAAAGAAGAGGAGCACAGACACTCACTTCACTCCATGAAAACACTTCTCCCATAATCAATATACACTACAACAAAATTAGGGAAAATACTGCAAAGGACATTATGGGAAAGCATTGTAGAATATCACCGTGCTTAGATAATGAAGATGATGGATCTGAAGACCCAACAAGTACCAGCCACATACATGGGCTCTCCAAGAAATACATTTGAAAGAAAATTTGGAGGATGTTCAAGAAACTAAAAGAATCCATGAAAAGAACAAAATGAACCACAAATAAGAATCAAGAGGGCATGAAACTAGAAGTAAGAAAACTTCCAACCAAAATATCAGGGCTAACAAACTTGGTAGCCAAAATGTAAACCTCACTGGAAAGCCTCATAAATAGAGTAACAGCTGCTGGAAGATGAGATGCAGCAACAACTCCAAACAACAGAAGTTGGAAAAGAGCCTTAAGACAAATGAATAAATGATGGAAAAACCCTCAAAGATTGTGAACAGATGAAAAATAGAGGTCTTGATTAACTCAATGTAAACAACATAGAAATAGCTAGAGTCCCAGAAACCCTGGAAAAAATTCCCATGAGAAATTAACAGTCAAGAGCATCATTGCAGAAAAACTCCCAGAGCTAAAGATGGCAAGCAGTCAAATACTACATTCCCAAAGAGTATCTGCTAAAAGAGATTCAAAGAAAAATACCCCAAGGCGCATCTTAGTCACAATAGTGACAGATATGGATGGAATACTGAAGGCGGCCAGATCAAAAAGGGGAATATATACAAAGGACCATCCTTAAAGTTTACAGCATATTTTTCACAAGCAACACTCAAAGACAGTGGTGGGATATAAGGACAAGACACAATGGCATGAATACTTTGCCAAGTAGTTTTCACCCAGCCATACTTATATTCAAGTATAAAGAAGATAAAAAAAAAAGCTTCAAATGTAGACAACAGCTAAGGAACTTAACTGTCTCAAAACCAACCTTAAAAGAAGTACTAAAAGGTCTACTTTAAGACAAGGCAGACCCAACAAACACACAAGACTCTTACAAAAAATGACACTAAAACCCATGATGTTTATTTCTCTCAATGTCAATGTTAAATGTACCAGAATGGCAAAATGGATCAAAATGTGGACTACAATTTTTTAATTTAATTTAATTTTTAATTATGAGAACAAAGATGCAAAGAAAGAGGACAAGGTAAATTTACAGTGGAAGGACAATCACCCATAAACAGAATTTTCAGTAGTCCCATCAATGATATCCCAGCCTTGTACTTTCAGTCAAAGAACATTAAGAAAAACAAAACAGAACCCATGTACAATTTCTTTGTCCCTCAAATCCCCAGATTGTAGTACATACTATTTCTTAGGAGCACACAATATACTCTAAAAACATAAAACTTACGTAACTCCTTAAACATTGAAGGCAAAATACATTTTTATATTTCCATGCACATGCATATTAGTTTAAGCGAACCTCAAAAGTTTCAGTGGGTTGTTTTTCTTTTCTTTTCTTTTTTTTTTTGGTTTTTGGGCCACACCCGGTGACGCTCAGGGGTTACTCCTGGCTATTCGCTCAGAAGTTGCTCCTAGCAGGCACGGGGGACCATGTGGGGAACAGGGGGATTGAACTGAGGTCCGTCCTTGGTTAGCGCAGGCACCTTACCTTCAGCTCCACCGCCCGGCCCCGGGTTGTTTTTCTTAAGGATTAGAGTCAAGGGAGCATAGTAAAAATGATGTTAGAGTGGCAATTATTGTTTGCATAGGCCCACCAAAATATGAGGGACATGGAAAGAAAAACCTTGGCCTAAATACTAGGAGACCCTAACCCCTTAAATTTCCTGGCATAAGACCAACTCTAGGCTCCAGACAAACTAGTTTGTCCAATCCACGTCCTTGCCTGTAGTGCCAATACACCTTTATTTTTCACATAGCCTCTGTTGTTGGTATCATATTTCTGTAGTAAAGATCCTAGAATCTGCAAATCCCATATTGCAGTCAGGATGGTGCAGAGCATCCTGTCGTTTCACCTCACACTTAAGGGGCAATAGAGAGAACCCTGTCCTGTAGAGCAGGTCGTTGTTGTTGTCAAGTCTTCTCAGTGTTAACGGAAGTCTCTTTTGAGCAGGTCAATGTCAGAGCCTTGGTAGTGTTTTCCCTGGTAGAGGATTGCTTCCAGATGTTGCTATAAAGAAAAACCTTGAATGTTTCATAGATAGCTTGCCTTGTTCAGGCATGAATGGAGGATGCCCATTCTTCTGAGGCCTGTGCCAGGTCATTATATCAATATTCAGGGTGTAAGGTCCCATTGCACTATGAGATTTGTGTGTTCCAACCTCTATTAGATAAGAACTTATCTGTACATATAATATTTTCCCATTTAAATGTATCTATGCAAACAAGGATCAATACCACGTGGTGTTATCGGTGCATATGGAGACCATAGGAACAAGTCCAACAATCACCATGACATAGTTCAATCTGAGATCTGACATATTTAAACTGAGGGACTCTTCCACCAGTATTTCTTATTGGACAGCTCACAAAGAAAAGACAAGATAAAAAGTGGATAGAAATGCCACGGTAGAAGAATATATAGAGAGTTATAGCTGTTAAAGAAAATGCACATAAAATATTCAAAAGACATATTGCCCATTTTATGTCCTTTGAAATAGTTTTGGGGTTTTAAATCCAAATGTACGACTTTGGTCTGTGATTAGAACTGTGTGGTACTGAAGTTAAGAAGGGTAAATGTGGGGTACAAATGGTTGGGGGTGAGAGTTAAGGAGTAATAATGAGCTTTGTAGGGGTGTGCAAAGGGCAGAATCTGTTAGGGCAGGAAGTCGGTGTAGGGGTGTGATAAAGAGCAGAGTGCAAAATGGACATTCTGCATACATAAAAACATATCTTAAGAATATGGAGTATATGCTCGTGTGGGGGGGTGCTTGGGACATGTAAACTGGTATGAAATTACCAGTGACTGCCTGAGTACAGCTGAGCATCTATCTGCCACCCCCAGTTAAGACCTCTGGCACATTCAGAGGTCTGCCAAAACCCATGCTGGCCGCGACTCAGGCTCCCAGTAAGGGAGGTGAACCCTTCAGGCTGGAAGGTCAGGAGATCAAACCCCACCCCCTAAGCCTCTCTCTGCAGCTGGCTTGGAAGTTGGAGCCCCATAAGCTCCTCCCAGGAACCCATCTGGAGCTCCTGAGGAAAGAGGAAGAGGGGTGCAGGGTGACCCAGGTCCCACACCCCGACCCTAGGCCAGGTTAAAAGGCCTCTGGCACATACAGAGGTCTGCCAAAACCCATGCTGGCTGCAACTCCAGGCTCCCAGGAAGGGAGGTGAACCCTCCCATTCCAGAAGACCAGGAGATCCTCCAAAAAACACAGAGCAAACATAGACCCAAAGTCAAAGGTTGGAAAACAACCATTCAAGTACAAAACTCACTTTAAAAGACCAAATTAGCCCTACATATATCAGATTACACAGACTTTAAACTTAAAAAAAGTAATAAGGGACAGAGATGGACACTTCTTGATAATCAAGGGATATGTTCAACAGGAAGAAATCACTTTCATAATCATATATGCACACCAATGAGAGACTAGCAAATATTTAAAACAATAGCTGACAGATCTGAAGAAATACATCAATAGCAATAAAATTATATTAGGAGAATTCTACACTGGCCTGACACACTTTGATAGGTCAACCAGGCTAAAACCCAACAAGAATGTATTAGGTTTGAATTAAGAATTGGATGAAAATGGCTTAGTAGATATATATAGGGCCTCCATCCCCAGAAAACTGGATACACATTCTTTTTGTTTGTTTGTTTGTTTTTTGGGTCACCCACAGTGGCTCTCAGGGATTATTCCTGGCTCTGTGCTTAGAAACATGTTCTTGGCAGGCTTGGGGATGATATGGGATGTTGGGGTTCTAACCACCTGGATCAGCTGCATGCAAGGCAAATGTTCTACCACTGTGCTCTCTTTGGACCCTGGATACACATTTTTTTTTGGTTTTTGGGTCACACCCGGCAGTGCTCAGGGGTTACTCCTGGCTCCATGCTCAGAAATTGCTCCTGGCAGGCATGGGGGACCATATGGGGGACCGGGATTCAAACCGATGACCTTTTTGCATGAAAGGCAAATGCCTTACCTCCATGCTATCTCCCGGGCCTCTGGATACACATTTTTAAAAAGTGAACATGGGTCATTCTCCAAGATAGATCACATGCTGGGCCATAAAATACACCTTCATAAAATCAAGAGGATAGAAATTGTAAGAACAGTCTTCTCATATCATCATGCACTAAAATTAGAGTTAAATTACAAATATACACAATGAAAAAATTAATGACTGGAAATAAAACAACTTACTACTGAAAAACCAGTGGGTTAGAGGTGAAATCAAAAGATTCCTAGAAATAAATGGTAATGAGGATACAAATTATCATAATTTGTAGGGCACAGCAAAAGCAGTATTAAGAGGAACATTTATAGCTTTATAGCATGCTTCTAGAAGTAAAAAGGGTCCTACAGAAATAATTTAATGGCTCAGCTTAAAAATTTGGAAAAGGAACTATGAACTGAACCAAAAATAGAAAGACAGAAGAAAATAATAAAGTTTAGAGGAGAAAACTAAACAAAAAATACAAATAATAAATAATAAAGTTTAGAGGAGAAATTAATACATTGGAAATCCAAAATCCATCAGCAAATGATCCAAAACCGATCCAAAATCTAAACTCATAAACAATCAATAAAAGAATGTGTTGGTTTTTGAATAAATAAACAAGATCAACAAACCATTAGGAAAACTGACAGAAAAGGGAGAGAGAAACTTAATAAACTGAATTAGAAATTGAAAGGGGGAAGTTATTATAGATACTAAAATATTCAAATGGTAATTAACGATTACTTTGAGAAACTCTATGCCACAAAACATGAAGAACTGAAAGAAATGAATAAATTCTTGGATCCCTATACCTCCTGACTTTAAACTAATATGATATGGCATACCTAAACAGACATATCACTATTGAGTGAATTAAAATGGTAATCAAAGTCTTCCCCAAAATAAAAGTATAAGCCCAAATGGATTCACTAATTCTTTCAAAACTTTCAAGAGGACCTACTGCTAATTCTTTTCAGATTCTCCTAAGAAATTGAAGAAACATAAATATTCTCAAATAGTTTTTATGAAGCTAACATAACACTGATATCAAAAGCATACAGAAATACCACAAAAAAGAGAACTACAGAACAATATCTTTGATGAGCACAGATGCAAAGATCCTCAATGAAATCCTAGCAAACATCATCTAGAAGGTCACACAGCATGACTAAGTTGGAATCATCTCAGTGACGCAAAAATGGTTTAATATATACAACTCAATTAATTTAATACATATAAATAAAGGAAAAATAAAAAGCATATGATCATATCAATAGATGCAGAGAAAGCATTTGATAAGGTTCAACACCTATTCATGATAAAAACTCTCAACTAGATGGGAATGGAAGAAATTTTCTCAAAATAGTCAAGGTCATTTACCACAAGCCTATGGAATATATTACACTCAATGGTGATTACCAGAATGCTTTTTTTTTCTAAAATCTAGTAGAAGGAGTTAGATCAATAGTACAGTGGTAGGGTGTTTGCCTTGCATGTGGCTGACCCAGGACAGACCTCAGTTTCATCCCCAGCATCCCATATGGTCCCTCAAGCCTGGAGTAATTTCTGAGCACATAGCCAGGAGTAACACCAGGTCACTGGGTGTGGCCTAAAGTCAAAAATAAATAAATAAAAATAAAAGCTAGTACAAGACCAGAGCTAGTACAAGCTCTCACAGTTTGCAGGTGACATACTATATTTAGAAAATACTAAAGACTACCAAACACCTTAAACAATAGATTCATATAGCAAAGTGGCAGGCAACAAAATTAACACAAAAAAAATCAATGGCCTTCTATGTAAATTAAGATAGAAATAGACATTAAAAATATCCTATTTACAGTAATATAACAGAAACTCAAGTACCTCAGTCTTAACTAAAGAAGTGAAGGACCTTTACAAAGAAAACTGCAAAGCACTGCTTCAAGAAATGAAAGAGAAAAGGCCAGAGATAGCAGAGCTGTAGGATATTGCCTGAATGCAACTGATCCAGAACAGGTGGTGGTTTGAATCTCGGCATCCATATGGGTCTCCCATGCCTGCCAGGAACGATTTTTTAGCAAAGAGCCAGGAGTAACCCTTGAGTGACTCCAGGTGTGACACACACACACACACACACACACACAAATAAATAAATAAATAAATAAAATAGACACAAGGAAGTGAAGGCATATGTCCTTCTCATGGATCGGGAGGATCAACATTATTGAAATGGTTTTACTCCCCAAATCATTGTACAGATTTAATGCAGTCCCTCTAAAGATTCCTGTGGCATTCTTCAAAGAAGTGGTTCAAACACTTCTGAAATTCACTTGGAAGAATAAACACTCACGAATGGCTACCATAACCCTCAGCAAGAAGAATATGGAGTTATCACCCAATTTTATTTTATTTTTTTATCACCCAATTTTTAATTGCATTACAAAGCAATAGACACAAAAGAGCATGGTTGGAATAAAGACAGACCTTCAGATTAAGAGAATAAATAGATTTATGTATTTAGAAAATGAACCCATGCATATAATCAAGTAATCTTGGATAAAAGGGCAAAAAATGCAAAATTGAGCAAGGAGAGCCTTGGACAACTGGTCAACCATATGGAAAAAGAAGTGAATTCACATTTCTATCTAACATGATGCACAAAGGTGAAATCAAAATTGATTAAAGGCCATAATATCATTCCTAAAACTATATGGTAGATAGAAGAATCTATAAGAAAAACACTTGACATGGAGACTAAAGTCATCTTCAAAGAGGAAATACCTCTGTTCAAATAAATAGAAGCAGAGATAAACAAATGGGGCTACATTAAACTGAAAAGCTTCTGCACCTCAAAGGAAATAGTGACTAGGATACAAAGGCCACCCACAAAATGGGGGAAACTATTCACTCAAAACCCATCAGTTAAGGGACTAATACTCAAAATGTACAAGTTACTAAGAGAACATAACAAGAAAAAAATCTAACCCCATCAAAAACTGGGGAGAAGAAATTAGCAGACATTTTCTCAAAAAAAAGAGATGCATATGGCCAAAGGTACATGAAAAAAATTGCTCTACATCACTAATAATCAGGGGATGCAAATCAAAACAACAAAGAGATATCATCTCACAGCAGAGTCTGGCATGCCCTATCACAAAGAACAAGAACAACTCGTGCTGATGGAAATGCAGGGAAAAGGAACACTCAATAACTGCTGGTGGGAATTCCAGCTAGTCCAACCTTTCTGGAAAATAATATGGATATTGCTCAAAAGGCTGGAAATTGAGTTCCCATATATTTCAGCAATGCCACTCCTAGGGATATACCCTAGGAACACAAAAACACAATACAACATTTCCCTCTACACCCCTATTTTTATTCCAGCATTATATAGGCAGAATTTGGAAATAACCCAGGTGCCCAACAACAGTTTACTAGTTAAAGAAACTGTGGTACAATTACGCAATGGGAT